>AWOL01S0211122.1:2541-27456 GCA_000715115.1 Nicotiana otophora
AAAAAAAAAAAAGCGAGAGATAATATTAGTATCACAACAACACTCATAAGATAAATAGCAATACCATGAAATTCAGAAGAAAGATGCAAAGCAAAGGGAGAGGGGAGATAAAGGGAAGGGAGACAATATTAGTACCGCCACAATATTAGACAATGTTAGTAACCTTGTGTATATTCCAGTTGGTGAGAGACCACTTGCATCAGACATTCAGGATTTGGCCAATCAGTTTGTGAGGTTAGATGTTTTAGAGCCCAGCCGTGTTCTAACTTGCACAGTCTCTCGGCCTTTCTTGTATGAGCACATCAAAGAGCATCAGTATAATGATCCCCATTTGCTTGTCCTTAAGGACATTATGCAGCACAATGGTGTCAAGCAGGTTACTATTGGAAATGATAGGGTTTTACGAATGTTGGGTCGTATTTGTGTGCCCAATGTGGATGGGCTTTGTGAGTTGATTCTTGAGGAGGCTCACAGTTCCCTGTATTCTATTCATCCGGGTGCCGCCAAGATGTATCAGGATTTGTGGCAGCATTATTGGTGGAAGAGGATGAAGAAGGGTATAGTTGCATATGTAACTCGGTATCTAAATTGTCAGCAAATAAAGTACGAGCATCAGAGACCTGGTGGTTTGCTTCAGAGGCTAGAGATTCTTGAGTGGAAGTGGGAGCGTATCACTATGAATTTTATTGTTGGACTACCATGGACTCAAAAGAAGTTCGATGCAGTATGGGTCATTGTGGACAGGTTGACCAAGTCAACACATTTCATTCCAGTGGTAGATACCTATTCCTCAAAGCAGTTAGCTAAGATCTACATCTGCAACATCGTCCTTCTTCACGGTATGCATATGTCTATCATTTCTTATCGAGGTATGTAGTTCACCTTGCACTTCTGGAGGGCCGTACAATGTGATTTAGGCTCACGGGTTGAGTTGAGTACAACATTTCATCCACATACAGACGGACAATCCGAGCGCACTATTTAGATATTGGAGGATATGTTTCGCGCTTGCGTTATATATTTCGGGGGCTCTTGGGATCAGTTCTTACCGCTTGCGGAGTTTGCCTACAAAAACAGCTATCAGTCGAGCATTCAGATGGCTCCTTATGAGGCATTGTACGAGAGGAGGTGTCATTCGCCAGTTGGTTTGTTTGAGTCGGAAGAGGCTCGGTTGTTCGGTACAAATTTGGTTCAGGATGCCTTAGATAAGGTCAAGATTATTCAGGATCGACTTTGCACAGCCCAATCTAGGCAGAAGAGTTATGCCGACCACAGAGTTCGCGATATTGCATTCATGGTTGGAGAGAGGGTATTGCTTCGGGTTTCACCCATGAAGGGTGTGATGAGGTTCAGAAAGAAGGGCAAGTTGAGCCCTAGGTATATCAGACCCTTAAATATTCTTGAGAGAGTGGATGAGGTGGCCTACATGCTCGCATTGCCACCTACTATATCAGAAGTCCATCCGGTGCTCCATGTGTCTATGTTCCGAAAGTAATACAGTGATCCGTCCCATGTGTTATTTCAGTTTAGTCCAATTGGACAAGGATATTACTTATAAGGAGGAGTCGGTGTCTATTCTAGCCTGGTAAGTCCAACAGTTGAGGTCTAAGAGTTATCCTTGAGTTGGAGGATAGTGGAGGGGTCATCCGATCGAGGCAGCCACGTGGGAGTCCAAGTCGGACATGCGGAGTAGATATCCACACCTTTTTATTAGTCGGGGTACCTTTCTATGTCCGTTCAAGGACGAACGTTTGTTTTAGAGGAGGAGAATGTAATGATCCGATAGGTCAATTTCAGTTTCAACCTTCATTTATGTGTTCCGAGAACTTGCATAGCTATGTTTAGCCTTCTTCGATTTGCGTGCACAGTCCATGCCCTTTTTCTTGAAAGTTTTTATGAGAAAATTGATGAAAATATAAAATCGTTCCTTAAAAACTCATTTGAGTTGACTTCGGTGAACATTTTGACCAAACGAACCCGGATAAGTATTTTGACGATACCGGTGGGTTTGTATCGCGGTTTGAGACCTGGGCGTATGCCCGGAATCGAATTCGAAAGTCTAACTTGATTTAACGTAATTTGTCGAAAACTAGCAATTTAAACGTTTAAAGAATTCCTAAGTGTGACCGTAGGTTGACTTTGTTACTACCGGGTTCGGATTTTGGTTCCGAAACTTGGTATATATTCATTTCAGTATTTATGACTTGTCTGCAAAATTTGGTGCAAAGCGGAGTTGATTTAACGTGATTTGGAAGTCCGGTTGAAAGATTAAAAGTTCTTAAGTTTCTTTGAAAATTCCATTTGTTTTGGTGTCTGATCGTGGGTCTAGGTGTTATTTTGATGTTTTGATCGTACGAGCAAGTTCATATGATATTATTACACTCGTGTGAATGTTTATTTTGGAGCCCGAGGGGCTCGGGTGAGTTTCTTTGCTACCGCGAAGATACTCCCACGAACGCGAAGAGAAAATTGGGACTGGGGAGGAATTGTTCTTCGCAAACGCGAAGAGATTGTCGCGAACGTGGAACAGTGGGGGATCTGCCCTTCACGAACGCGGCCATTCCTTTGCGAACGTGTGAGGTTAGGAGGGGGAACTGGGGGGTGGAACCTTTACTCTACCCGAACGCGAACACATAGAGTATATCGCGATCGTGATGGCCATCTAGGCAGTGCTCTTCGCGAACACGTTAGGTGTCTCGCGAATGTGATGAACACTTGACGCCCAGTCATTTCAACTGCCAAAAATTGGGATTTCACCCATTTCTCACCATCTTTTTATTAGAGCTCGGCCTAGAGGCGGTTTTAAAGAGAAAATTCATCATCCTTTCATAGGTTAGAATACTTTAACTTGTTTTCTTCCATTTTTCATCAACACCCATTAATATCTAACCTTAATCTATGTTCGTTTATGGTAGAAAACTAGGGATTTGGAAAGAATTAGGGAGTTTTGTAAAATTAAGATTTAGACCTCAAATTGAGGTTAGATTTCGAAACTAATCACATAACCGGGCTCGGGGGTAAATGAGTAATTGGATTTTGGTCCGAATCTCGGGTTTTGACCAAGCGGGTTCGGGGTTGACATTTATTGACTTTTTTCGAAATCATTAAATATTGAAACCTTTTCACACATGAGTAGTTTCTAAAGCTTATTTTGAATTGATTGAACGATATTTAGTTTAGATTTGAGTGGTTTGGAGGCGAATTCTAGATGAAAGGCCCCGCTTTAGCTTTGATTTGATTGCGGAGCGAGGTAAGTGTCATGGTTAACCTTGACTTGAGGGATTAGAAATTATTACCTATTTGCTACGTGATTAAATGTGTGGGTACAATGAATATGTGAGATGACGAGTACTTATGCATTGTTGTTGGGTTAAAGTATGCGGGTGGAACTTGTTTCCTTGTGTTTTATTGCCTCTTTAGTTACGATATCTATGCTTAGGATATGATATTACTTATTGGATCATTATTTCCATATTTATTGCTAATTTGGTAATTTCTGAGTATTTTGGAAGTTGAAGTTGGTACCTTGGCATCATATTTGATGTTAAATACAAATCTCCGCATTATTTTCTCTCCGAAGTTATATTATCTTTGTTCTATGGTAAGGAAGAGTGTAAAAGTACGAGGAGTGATGTCGTGCCATTACATTTACCTAATTTATTAATTTATACATAGTGATGAAGAGAGCTAAAGTATGAAGGGTGATGTCGTGTCATGTATATCATTTATTCATTATATTGTGGTAAGGAAGAGAGTACAAGCACGAATGGTGATATCGTGCCATTTCATGTTACTTATGTCATCATTTCATGGTAAGGACGATAGTAAAAACACGAAGGGTAATGCCGTGCCATTTTTATATCATCGGTACATCTCTCTTCATTATTGATGATTTATTTGGCTGTTACGTGATGTTACTCTTCTTATAGTTATCGTATACTTCCTATTTCGCATGTCCCCTCCCATTTTGTATATTGTTAATCTCTGTGTTTGTTACTTCTTCATATATATATACTTGCACAAGTTTATTTACGTAGGTGTCCTGTCATAGCCTCGTCACTACCTCGTCAAGGTTAGGCTCGACATTTACGGAGTACATTGGGTCGGTTGTACTCATACTATACTTCTGCACTTCTTGTGTAGATTTTTGTATTGGTCCCAGTGGTAAGTGAGGTGAGTCAGCTCAAATCATTGCATTTAGAGACTTGAGGTAAATCTATTGGCGTCCACAGACCATGGAGTCCCCTTCCTCTTACCTCTTTTACTGTTCATTTCCTTCGAGATAATTTTATTTATTAACTTAATATAGATATTTTCAAAATTATTTATTGATTGACGCTAAGCATACGTGCAACGCAAGTACATTAAACCTAGTGTAATGACTCTGCCGGTCATTTTGAGTGTTATAGCATTGTTTCCCCATTTACTGCTTATTCTATGCTCAATTATTGTTTTATGACTTGCCGGTTGGTTAGTTTGGTTTCGGGGTTGTGTAAATGGCTCCAGAATGGAGTTTCTACGATTTCTAATAGCTTCGTAGGTGATTTTGGCTTGAAATGACGAAGGTTGGAAAATTAAAAGTTTGGAGATTTGAGAAGTTTTATCGAGAGTTGACTTTGTGGGTACTGGGTTTGAATTTTTGTTTCGGAAGTTGTAGTAGGTCCTTTGTGTCTTTTATGACTTGCGTGCAAATTTTTAGGTCAATCGGAGTTGATTTGATATGTTTCGGCATCGATTATAGAAGTTGGAATTCACTAGTTTTCATTAGGCTTGAATTGGAGTGCGATTCTTGTTTTTGAAGTTATTTGATGTGATGTGAGGCCTCGACTAAGTTCGTATCATATTTTTGGACTTATTGGTATATTTGGTGGAGGTTCCAGGGGCCTCAGGAATGATTCATATGGGAATCAGATTGAAATTTGGATAGGGGAGAATTTCTCGGCTACTGATGTGTGGTGCCATCGCACCTGCGGAGTTTAGGTCGTAGGTGTGACCGTAGAAGCGAAGGAATGGTCGCAAGTGCGGTTTGGGCGAAGTTGGGCAGTGGTCTTCGGTGCGGAGGTTTGTCCGCTCTTGCAAGGTCGCATATGCGGAGAGGGGTCGCATGTGCAAGGTCTGGAAAGGGAGCCTGGGGCACATGCACGGAAAGATATCCGCAGATGCAGATGCGTATCCGTGCATGGGCAATCGCAGATGCGAAAGTGGGCTGGAGGCTTTGGATCGAAGAAGCGATGGGAAATCAGCAAAAGCGGGACCGCATATGCGGTTAAGTGTAGCGCCTATGCGAAAAGGCGAGGCAGTGTTTAAATTCGAGGGTTTTGAGATTTTAATCATTTTTGGACTTTGCAAGCTCGGATTGAGGCAATTTTTGAGAGGGGTTTCGAGCGATTTCTTGAGGTAAGCCACNGTAGGTGTGACCGTAGAAGCGAAGGAATGGTCGCAAGTGCGGTTTGGGCGAAGTTGGGCAGTGGTCTTCGGTGCGGGGGTTTGTCCGCTCTTGCAAGGTCGCATATGCGGAGAGGGGTCGCATGTGCAAGGTCTGGAAAGGGAGCCTGGGGCACATGCACGGAAAGATATCCGCAGATGCAGATGCGTATCCGTGCATGGGCAATCGCAGATGCGAAAGTGGGCTGGAGGCTTTGGATCGAAGAAGCGATGGGAAATCAGCAAAAGCGGGACCGCATATGCGGTTAAGTGTAGCGCCTATGCGAAAAGGCCAGGCAGTGTTTAAATTCGAGGGTTTTGAGATTTTAATCATTTTTGGACTTTGCAAGCTCGGATTGAGGCAATTTTTGAGAGGGGTTTCGAGCGATTTCTTGAGGTAAGCCACTTTTGATTATTTTTATTCACTAATATTGATTACCCATTGAATTTCTCACCTAGATTATATGTTTTTAAGGTAGGATTTTGGGAGTTTTGGGCTGGGGAGTAGAGATTTGTACGGTTTGAGGTAAGTAACACTTCTAAACTTGGTCCTGAGGGTATGAATCCCTAAATTTGCGTGTTATGGGATTGGTGTTGAGGAGACGTGCATGCTAGTTGACGGGCGTGTGGGCGTGCACAATAGTAATTGTGATTTAGTCGATTCGTGGAACTGTGCAGTCATCGTATCTGAATATTATTACTGTACTCTATGTGTTAGAGCACTTGAGCTATGATTTATGTTAGAAATCATGTTAGGCTATGTGCTGGTACTATTGGGACCCACATGGGTTATTCTTTGATCTTTAGTTATTTGCTTAATTTTCAATTATGTACTCACTCACATTCATCATTGCATATCATAGCTCAGTCTCTTTTATTATTTATTGCCACATCATGTATCATTGATTTGGGCTGCTTGGCATGAGTGTTGTGAGCCCGAGAGACTGGAGAGATTGATGAGTGAGTGAGGTTGAGGGCCTATTTGTGAGTGATATTGATGGGATCGGGCTACACACCGCAACAGGTACTATTGACTCATAATGGAATCGGACTGCATGTCGCAACACATATTATTAATTCATGATGTGATCGGGTTGCGCGTCACAATATGTTTTGTTAGCGCTTGGGCATGACCCCCCCTTCTGGAGTGGACATACCAGCACTGAGCGAAGATTTTATTGATTCATGATGGGATCGGGCTACATGTCACAGCGGGTATCATACAGTGCTGATTGACTGAGTGTGATGAGTGAGAATTGAGACAGTCAGATTGAGTGATCTGAGAGTATGAGCACGTGAGATTTTCATTGTGTTGCATCACATACGGTATTCATATTGGCATATTGATATAGAGATGTCATATTCCTCATATCAGTCACACTTGGCATATTTTATCTATATTGAACTTAACTATTAAACAAGGAAGTATGTCTACATTTTCCGTACTGTGCACGAATAGATTATGGGTTTTCTTAGAGATATTATTGCCCTATTTCCTGTCATTTTTATACCGTTAAATTCTGTATTTAGACTGCAATGGTTGAGCTCGTCACTTCTTTCACCCCAAAGGTTATACTTGTTACTTATTGAGTTGGTTGTACTCACGCTACATTCTGCACCTCGTGTGCAAATCCAGATACTTTCGGGCACGACAGTTGCTGATTTCTGGAGCTTTATCAGTTCGGAGATTATCGAGGTAGCTGCATTGGTGTCCGCAGACTTTGACTCTCCTCCTCTATCTTTAGTTTTGTTTATACTGTTGTACCTTCCTAGACAGTGTTTCAGTTATCAGACAGTGTTATTGTATAGATGCTCATGTACTTAGTGACACCTGAATTTTAATAAATTCTGTATTGAATTGCGGTGTCTTCATTCAGTATTTATGAGATTTTCTTTCGAACTTATATTGCTATGTTTTTTCAAATTTACAAATATGTTAGTTTATTGTGAATGTCGGTTTGCCTAGTATTGCAATAGGTACCATCACAACATGTGAGATTTGGGTCTTACATAGGTATCACTAGTCATGAGTAGGTTTAGTAGAGTCTTGCGGATCCGTACTAAGATGTCTGTACTTATCTTCGAGAGGCTGCCGAACCCTTAGGAAAACTTCACATTCTTGTATTCTTGTCCGTGCGAATTTGTTGATTCTAGGAGAGGTTGGGGCCGCGGTAGAGGCTAAGGTACAACTCGCACAGCAGGTAAAGCAGCACCTGTAGACCCACCAATTGCTCCAGCTGAAGAGCAGATTCCAAATGGGGTTGAGCTGATGGGGCCAGCGCAGGCACCAACTGTGCCTATTGTGATTACAGGCCTTCAGGAGGCTCTGGCCTAGATATTGACTGTTTGCACTAGCCTTGCTCAGGCGGTTTCAGTTCAGGTCGCACCAGCCACTTCTCAGGCTAGGGGAGATGCTCAGACCTACGTTACACATACTCCAAAGCAGGTGGTGCAGGGACTTCAGACACCGAGGCTACTACTAGCCCAACTGGCTGTTGTTGCTCACTTCTAGGTGGGTTCTATTATGAGTGATGAGGAACAGAAGAGGCTAGAGAGGTTTGGGAGGTTCAAGCCTCCATCTTTCAGTGGGGCAGAGTTAGAGGAGCTCAGGACTTCTTGGATAGGTGCTAGCAAATTCTTCGCACGACGGGTATTTTTGAGACTAGTGGGTTATTATTTACTACTTTTTAGCTGATGAGGCAGCCTTCATATGGTGGGAGACCTATGAGAGGAGCAGGCCAATCAGTGCTGTACCACTTTCATGGTATGAGTTCTCCGTCTAATTCTTGGAGAAGTTTGTGCCACCAACCCGTAGGGAGGAGTTGCGCAGGTAGTTTGAGCAGCTACGCCAGGAGGGCATGTCTGTGACCTAGAACGAGATGAGATTTTTAGAGTTGGCACGCCACGTGGTCTGGTTGGTTCCCACAGGGAGAGAGCGAGAGGATTATGAGGTTCATTGACGACCTCAACTATGGATTACATTTTGTTATCATGCGAGAGAATGTATCAAGTGCTATGTTCGACGAAGTTGTTGATATTTCTAGGCGGCTAGAGCTGGTCTGTAGTCAAGAGCATGAGGAGAGATAGGCCAAGAGGCCTCGCAGTTTGGGGGGTTTCAGCGGTGTTTCCTTTGGGGGTCAATCCCACCACAATAGGGGTTGTCTTTATATGCTCGCTCAAATGGCTCATCCGGTTCATCGTGGCGTATCAGCTAGCCATGGTTCATACAGTGCTCTCCCAGGTCAGTCATCTCTCAGTGCACTCCCAACTCAGAGTTCATCTCGTGCTCCTTCAGTCAGGGTTCATCTGCACCAGGTTCCTCTAGTGGTTATTTTGGTTCTCGGGGTCCACTTCATTACTTGCCATCATTGTCAGAGCGGGGTTATTTTTGAGTGTGGAGAGTTTGGTCATGTGAAAAGGTATTGTACCCGCCTTTCGGGAGGTCTAGTTTAGTAGAGGAGTCAGTCTGTAACTTCCGCACCAGTTACTTCGCCACCCGCTCAGCCAGTTCGGGTGGGGCTCGTGCCGCTAAAGGTCGCCCTAGAGAGGGAGGCTGATCATGTGGCATTCACGCTCGATTCTATGCTATTCCTCCCCAGCCAAAGACCGTTGCTTGAGACATAGTGATCAGAGGTATTGTCTCAGTATGCCACATGGATGCTTCTATATTATTTGACCTTGGTTCTACTTATTCGTATGTATCATCATATTTTGCTTAGGATATGCCACGTGAGTCCTTAGTTTTACTTGTTCATGTATCTGGCCCGATATGCGATATTATTGTTGTGGACCATGTGTATCAGTCGTGTGCGGTGATTATTGGGGGATTTGAGACTAGAGTTGATCTCTTATTGCTTAGTATGGTTGATTTTGACGTGATATTGGGTATGGATTGGTTATCTCCATGTCATGTTATTCTATATTGTCATGCTAAGACCGTGATGTTGGCGATGTCGGGATCGCCACGGATCGAGTGGAGAGGTTATTTGGATTATATTCCCAGCACGATAATTTTTTATCTGTAGTCCCAACGGATGGTTGGGAAGGGGTGTGTTTCATATTTGGCCTTTGTGAGGAATGTTGGTGCTGATACTCCTACTATTGATTTTGTTCTGGTAGTGCGAGACTTTCCAGATATGTTTCCTACTGACATGTCGGGTATGCCACCCAACAGGGACATTGACTTTGGTATCGACTTTATGCTGGGCATCAGCCCATATCTATTCCTCTGTATCGTATGGCACCAACAGAGTTGAAGGAAATAAAAAGAGCAACTTCAAAAACTTCTTGATAAGGGGTTTATTAGGCCTAGTGTGTCGCCTTGGGGTGCGCCGGTTCTATTTGTGAAGAAGAAGGATGGTGTTATACGGATGTGCATCGACTATGGGCAGTTGAACAAAGTTAAAATCAAGAACAAGTATCCTTTGTCGTGCATTGATGATCTATTTGACTAGCTTCAGGGAGCAAGGGTGTTCTCTAAGATTAACTTGAGGTCTAGGTATCACTAGTTGAAGATTCGGGACTCAAATATTCTAAAGACGATATTCAGGACCCGCTACGGCCGCTATGAGTTCCTTGTGATGTCTTTTGGGTTCACCAACACCCCGACAACATTCATGCATCTGATGAACAGGTCATAGTATTCATTTATGATATCCTGGTGTACTCACGTAGCCAGGAGGAGCATGCATAAGATTTGAGGGTTGTACTACATAGGTTGAGGGAGGAGAAACTTTATGCCAAGTTCTCCAAGTGTGAGTTTGGGGTTGTACTACATAGGTTGAGGGAGGAGAAACTTTATGCCAAATTCTCCAAGTGTGAGTTTTGGCTCAGTTCGATATCATTCTTCGGGCACGTGGTGTCTAGTAAGGGGATTAAGGTAGATCCAAAGAAGATATAGGTAGTTCAGAGTTGACCCATACCGTCTTCAGCTATTGAGATTCGGAGTTTTCTCGGCTTGGCCAAATATTACCGTTTCTTCGTGGAGGGTTTCTCATCCATTCCAGCGCCTTTGACCTGGTTGACCCAGAAGGGTGCTCCATTCAGGTGGTCGAATGAGTGTGAGGAAAGCTTTTAGAATCTTAAAATTGCCTTGACCACAACTCCAATCCTAATTTTGCCTTCAGCATGAGGCTCTTATACAGTATATTGTGACACTTCTCAGATTGTATTGGGTGTGTCCTGATGCAGAAAGGTAGAGTGATTGCATATGCTTCACGCTAGTTGAAGTCTCATTAGAAGAACTACCTTATTCATGATTTGGAGTTGGCATTTATTGTTCATGCATTGAAGATTTGTAGGCATTATATCTATGGTGTGTTTTGTGAGGTATTTATGGATCATCGGAGTCTCCAACACTTGTTCAAATAAAAGGATCTAAATTTGAGGCAGCAGAGATGGTTGGAGCTGCTAAAGGACTATGATATTACCATTTTGTATCATCCCGGAAGGCCAATGTGATGGCCGATGCTTTGAATAAAAAGGCGGTGAGTATGGGTAGCCTTGCATTTATTCTGGTAGGTGAGAGATAGCTTGCATCAGATGTTCAGGACTTGTCCAACCAGTTCATGAGATTAGATGTTTCGGAGCCTAGTCGGGTTCTAGCTTGTGTGGTTTGTCGGTCTTCCTTGTATGATCGCATTAGAGAGTGCCAGTATGGTGATCCCCATTTGCTTGTCCTTAAGGACACGGTTCAGCGCGGTGATGCCAAGGAGGTTACTATTGGGGATGATGGGGTGTTGCAGATGCAAGGTTAGATATGTGTGCCCAATGTAGATGGGCTACATGGGTTGATTCATGAGGCAACACTATTAGTGGATGAGGATGAAGAAAGACATAGTAAGGTTTGTAGCTCAGTGCCTAAATTGTCAGCAGGTGAAGTATGAGCATCAAAGACCGGGCGGATTACTTCAGAGGCTTGAGATTCCGGAGTGGAAATGAGAGCGTATCACCATGGATTTCATAGTTGGGCTCCCATGGACTTCAAGGAAGTTTTATGCTATTTGGGTGATTGTGGATCGGTTGACCAAGTCTGCATAATTCATTCCTGTTGGGACTACTTATTCTTTAGAACGATTGGCTGAGATCTACATCCGCAAGATTATTCGCCTTCACGGTATACCGGTGTCCATAAATTTCAGATCAAGGCACGCAATTTACAACGCATTTTTGGAGAGCAGTGTAGCGAGAGTTAGGCACACAGGTTTAGTTGAGTACGGTATTCCACCCTCAGACGGACGGACAGTCCGAGCGCACTATTCAAATATTGGAGGATATGCTATGCATTTGTGTCATAGATTTCGAGGGTTCTTGGGATCATTGTTTGGCGCTTGCAGAGTTTGCCTACAACAACAACTAACAATCGAGCATTCAAATTGCTCCGTATGAGGCTTTGTATAGGAGACGGTGTTGGTCTCCGGTAGGTTGGTTTGAGCCGGGTGAGGCTAGGCTATTGGGTACTGACTTGGTTTAGAATGCTTTGGACAAGGTTAAGATAATTCAAGATCGGCTTCGCACGATGCAGTCTAGACAGAAGAGCTATGCCGATTGGAAGGTTAGTGATGTTGCTTACATAGTGGGGGAGAAAGTACTACTCAGAGTTTTACCCATGAGAGGGTGTTATGAGGTTTGGTAAAAAGGGCAAGTTGAGCCCTCGGTACATTGGCCCGTTTGAGGTGCTTGAGAATATTGGAGAGGTGGCTTACAAGCTTGCCTTGCCGGCTAGTCTGTCAAGTGTTCATCCAGTGTTTCATGTTTCCATGCTCCGAAAGTAAGTCGGCGATCGGTCTCATGTTTTGGATTTCAACACGGTTGAGTTGGATGGTGATTTGACTTATGATGTAGAGTCGGTGACCATTTTGGATCGACAAGTTCAAAAGTTGAGGTCAAAGAACATAGCTTCAGTGAAGGTGCATTGGAGAGGTCAGCCAGTCAGGGAAGCTACTTGGGAGACCGTGTGGGAGATGCGGGGCAAATATCCACACCTATTTGAGACTCCAAATATGATTCTAGACCCGTTCAAGGACAAACGTTTATTTAAGAGGGGGAGGATGCAACGACCCGATCGGTCGCTTTGAGTGTTATAGCTTTGTTCCCCCATTTACTACTTATTCTATGCTCAATTATTGTTACGTGACTTACCGGGGTGGTTGGTTTCATACCGGGGATGTTTCCGGAATAAATTGGGATACTTAGTCCCAAGGTTAGAAACGTAAGTTGAAAGAGTTGACTGGATGTTGACTTGTGCTTAAATGGCTTCGGAATGGAGTTTCGACGGTTCTGCCACGACCCGAAATTCCCACCTTCGGGACTGTGATGGCGCCTAATATTTCACTTGCTAGAAAAGCCAGCGTTAGAATAATATATTCCATTTTAAAACAATTTTTAAATTTGTTAATAACAAAGAAACAGACGCGGAAGTAAAGTCTGAAATGTAGTGAATAATCCATAAAAATAACGGAGTCTAAATACCATCATTGAATTGGTGTCACAAGTGCACGAGCTTCTAGAATAATACAAATAAAGGTCTGAATAAACTAAAGCTGTCTGGAAACAAACACACAGCTAAAGTAAGTAGACGGGGACTTCAGAACTGCGAACACCATGCAGTTATACCTCAAGTCTCCTCTTGTAGCTGAAATTCGAGCAAGTCTATGGTACACCGCTAGGACCAACTCCGAAATCTGCACAAGAAGTGCAGAGTGTAGTATCAGTACAACCGACCCCATGTACTGGTAAGTGTTGAGCCTAACCTCGACGAAGTAGTGACGAGGCTAAGGCATGTCACTTACATTAACCTGTACGCAATATTAGTAACATAACAATAATAGAAATAAATCAAGTAACTCAATTTTAATAGTTGAAGCCAACTCAGCAGTCATAACCAATTATTATTTCAACCAATTTATGTTACAACGTGCAAACTACTCCCACAATATATTCATTTTCAATCGTCCAATATATTTATTTTAATCAAATATATATACCTTTAGATAAGTCTGTTGTGGCGTGCATCCCGATTCCCCAATATGGACTTTTAAACAAGTCTGTTGCGGCGTGCAACCCGATCCCCCAATATGGAATATTAATAAGTCTGTTGCGGCGTGCAACCCGATCCCCCAATATGGACTTTTAATAAGTCTGTTTCGGCGTACAACCCGATCCCCCAATATGGACTTTTAATAAGTTTGTTGCGGTGTGCAGCCCGATCCCCCAATATGAAATTTTAATAAGTCTGTTGCGGCGTGCAACCCGATCCTCCGATATGGACTTTTAATAAGTCTATTTCGGCATACAACCCGATCCCCCAATATGAACTTTTAATAAGTTTGTTGCGGCGTGCAGTCCGATCCCCCAATATATATATATATATATATATACACTCTCATTTTCATTGCGGTGTGCAACCCGTTCCCCCAATATAACTTTAAACAACTCATAAATGTACTGCACATTACTCCAATAAATATCCCGTCCAATGAGAAACTATTAAGTATCAAGGCACACAATAATTATAATTTATTTATGAACAAATAATGGCAATTAGCAATTAATTGTGAAAATTATGGAAAAACTAGGCAGTTTAATATTTAGTATGCTAAATATCAAATAACAATTGATACACAAAAATCAAATAACATGTAACAATTATTGCAGGAATTCAAGAATTAACATTTGATAAAGAATAGGAGAGAAACAATTATTATAATAATTAATTCATGATTGAAAACGATTTATGATTTTTACAGTAATTATGCAAATAATTAATTTGACAACATATAGACACTCGTCACCACGCCTATACGTCGTTCACATGCATTTCACATAACAAATTATTTAAGGGTTCTATTCCCTCAAGTCAAGGTTAACCACGATACTTACCTCGCTTTATAATTTCAATCAATTACTCGACCACAAATTTTTCTTTTAAATTTAACTCCGAAAGCTTCAAATCTATTCACAAACAATTCGATATACTCAATACAAATCGTAGGAATTAATTCCATATGAATTTACTAATTTTTCGGATAAAATCCAAAATTCACTTTAAAAATTGACATTGGGTCTACGTCTTAAATCTTGGATAAAATTATAAAATCCGAACACTCATTCCGAGACGAGTCCAACCATACAAAAATTATCAAATTTCGATGTCAAATGGACCTTCAAATCTTAAATTTTCGTTTTTGGAAAAAATAATAAAAATATGATTTTTCTCCCAAAATTTCATGCATTCATGATATAAATGAGTATGGAATCATGAAATATAATCAATATAGGATAAGGAACATTAAATCCAATGTTTTCCCGTGAAAATCACAGCAAGAATCGCCTTACCCGAACTCAAAAATGAAAAATGGTTAAAAATGAGACGAATCCCATTTTCCATAACTTAAGTTCCATTTCTCGGATTTTTACCTTATCTAATCGCGGACAATGCTTCGCGATCGCGAAGCACATTTTTAGGCTGCCCCGTTTTTGCTCTGCGCTAATACGGAAGAGCTTATGCGAATGCGAAGGGCAATTTCATAGCCTTCCGCGATCGCGGACATCATTGTGCGATCGCGTAGTACAATTATTAAATAATAATAATAATAAGGATGCTTCAGCTTCTGCTTCATTCCTTCTATGCGAACGCGACTTGACCCTCGCGTTCGCGGTGCTTTGCCTGTTGCCACTGTGCGATCACGGATATTACTATGCGATCGTATAGTTTAAATTTTCATCAATGCCATTAAGCCTTCACGATCACGGATGTAGCCACGCGATCGCATAGAAGGAAACCAGATGACAGTTGAAGCTAAGTAAAAACCAGATTTTCTATGTTCCAAACCACCAGTAGCCTATCTGAAACTCACCCGAGCCCTCGTGGCTCCAAACCAAACATGCCCCCAAGTCCTAAAATATCATACAAACTTGTCCGCGCGATCAGATCGCCAAAATAACACCTAGAACTACGAATTGAACACCAAATCGAATGAAATTTTTAAGAAAACTTTAAAACTTATATATTTACAACCGGACGTCCGAATCACGTCAATTCAACTCCGTTTCTCACCAAATTCGGCAGACAAGTCATAAATATTATAGTTGACCTATATCGGGCTCCGAAACTAAAATACAAATCTGGTGACAATAAATTCAATATTAGTAAATTCTTAAAACTCCTTAAGCTTTCAAACTTTTAATTTTTCATCAAAATTCTATATCTCGGGTTAGGGACCTCGAAATTTGATTTCGAGCATACACTTAAGTCCCAAATCATGATACGGACCTACTGGAACTGCCAAAATACTGATCCAAGTCCGTTTGCTTAAAATATTGACCAAAGTCAACTCAGTTGAGTCTTAAAGCTCTATTTCACATTTTAATCCATTTTTCACACAAAAACTTTCCGGAAAATTATACGGACTGTGCACGCAAGTCGAGGAATAATAAATAGTACTTTTCGAGGTCTTAGAACACAGAATTAATAATTAAATTTAAAGATGACATTTTGGATCATCACAGGTTCTGATAGCTCCGTAGGTGATTTTGGCTTGAAATGGTGAAGGTTGGAAAAATAGAAGTTTGGAGAGTTAAGAAGTTTGACCGAGAGTTGACTTGTGGTTACTGGGCTTGGATTTTGGTTTCGAAAGTTGGAATAGGTCTGTAGTATCATTTATGACTTGTGTGCAAAATTTGAGGTCAATAAGAATTGATTTGATAGGTTTCAAAATCGTTGTAGAAGTTGGAATTCACTAGTTTTTATTATGCTTGAATTGGGGTGTGATTCATATTTTTAAAATTGTTTGATGTGATTTGAGGCCTCAACTAAGTTCTTATCATGTTTTTTGACTTATTGGTATATTTGGTTGAGGTCCCGGGGGCCTCGGGAATGATTCGGATGGGAATCAGATTGAAATTTTGACTTGGGAGAATTTCTGGGCTGCTGATGTTTGGTGCCATGGCACTTACGGGGTTTTGATCACAAGTGCGTGACCGCAGAAGCGAAGCAATGGTCGCAGGTGCGGTTTGGGCGAAGTTGGCAGTGGT
This sequence comes from Nicotiana otophora, assembly GCA_000715115.1. Lineage (NCBI taxonomy): Eukaryota > Viridiplantae > Streptophyta > Magnoliopsida > Solanales > Solanaceae > Nicotiana > Nicotiana otophora. Next base: position 19,000 of record AWOL01S0211122.1, read on the forward strand.
CGCAGGTGCGAGGGTTTGTCCCCACCTACGAGGTCGCAGATGTGGAGATGGGTCACAGGTGCGAGGTCTGGAAAGGGAGCCTGGGACACAGGTGCGGAAGCATATCCGCAGATGCGGATGCGCATCTGCACATGGGCAATCGCATATGTGAAAGTGGGCTGGATTTATAGAGAATGTCGACGTGCCTAGTATTGCGATGGCACCATCATTACATGTGAGATTTGGGTCGTGACACCTGCTGTTATTATAAAGTGGGAAGTCCTAAACTAAAAAGTCAAAAGACCTAATTGCCCTTTTAAAAAACATAAATATCATACTTAAATATATATAACTATTATTTAATAATAATATATTACTAATAATATGCATTAGTTAAAAAAGAAAATGGAGAAACCGGGAAAAGAAGAAAACTATGTGTTGTGTCTTTTCCTAAACGTTGTGTCCATTCTAAATTTGTGCTACTCCACTAATTAACTTCTTCTTATAAAATATTTTTGAATTGTTGGAGGCTTGGAGCCACACCTATTAGAAGGCTCTCGGAAACAGTCAAAAGAAGAAAACAAGCCATTTTTCTTATTGCCGCCAATTCTTCTATCCATGTGGGGCTAACACTTTTAGAGAACAAATTTTTTAGCCGAACAAAGTTATTGTGCTTTCTTCACTGGAAGATATCTTTTTGCAAGAATGCATTCAATTTTAACCGTTACATCTATCGAGATCCATTTTCATACTAGAGAAATGCATATTTTTCATATCTATCATATTTTTATTTGTAAGACTGAATAATATAGCGTGTGACTATGCAGAAGAGTACCTTTATAAGTATATATTGCCAGCCAAATGGCCAAAATATATACTCCACTTGTGAAACAACGTAACATTGCCAATTATGCATGCACAAACTATATATAGATTATACGGAGAGCAAATAAAGAAAATTTTTATGCATATTGCTCTTTGGCCCCAAGCAGGATTAAGAGACTTCAACATAAGAATATTTTACCAGAGGTAATATTTGCATCCCTAGTCCTAAAAACGTTGTGGTAGATAAGAACTTAGACCCACATGACTTTTAAGAGAAGTTGCCTTCCATGATGAAAGATGCTTAATTGTATTACAACTCTAATAAGTAAAATAAAAGTTTAACAGTGAAACAACTCTTTATAAAAATGAAAAATTGCACGTACAAATTTGGTTGAAAATTTAATTGTCGCCCCATTTCTTCTTTTTATCATTGTCATTTGAATATTTCCTCTTTAGTTATCTTTCAAATGTATTCGAAGCTTTTTTCTTGTTAAACAAGATTAAAAAAACAACTCCAATATTGTATCCAATAGCTTTATAGTAAAATCTTTCGAATCATAAATAACTCAAAAATATCAATGCTAGGTGAAAGATGTTGTCATATAACCTATAATTAACTATGATGTTACAGTCAAATCTCTCTATAACAGTCTCGTTTATTCCGAAAATTTTTGGATGTTACAACGAATTGCTCTTATAGAAAACATATATTATAATATAATATGAGATTTGGTTCCAGAAAATTTTGACTTTTATAAAGAAGTGTTCTTTATATAAGGATATTGTTATAGATAAGTCTGACTGTATTTGATTCTTGTCCTTGAGAAAGAAGTAAGGCTCTTCATATATTTGAGAAAAGATGAATTCACACTTATACTTGCTTACAGTTTTGTGAGTATCCTACAGCTTTTAGTTTATTATATTCTTGAACTTATATTATATGCAATACACTTCTTAAATATTGGGATAATATATTTTAGTACATCCCGGATCATTTTAGGAAAGTACAGGGACAAAACGACACTAAAGTTCATCATTTTAAAGATTTTGTATATGACATGTACATTAAACGAAAAAAACGGGGTTTGGATACTCCACAAAATAACAATCAACCTTGAGAGACAATTATATCAAGGCGTAGTTGATATTGTTAAAGCTGAAGAATACGGTGAAGATAAAGTTGATCAAAAAATGATTCTTCTGATATCGTCTATTGGACCAATTGAATTTTACAATATACAGATATACCAAAATTTAATTGATAGCATGATGGCTAAAAGAACAGAGATAAAATTGGTCGGAGTATGTCTTTTAACTTTATTCATAAAAGACCTTAATGTTATTGGAGAATCCTAGTATTTACCCGTAAAATGGTACAATTGAATTTACACGTGATTTCTAGATAAATGAATTAGTTTGATCCTGAAATAAATAAATAATCGAAAAATTATGCTATACTTAGCCTTAGGATATAGACGAAACAGCAGAAGCAACAATTTCAGGAACAAGGTTTCGGCCACAACAATAAAGAAATCAAAAAATGAGAAGATAAAATTGTATTGAGCTTTATATAGAATGTAGCGTAAGTTTGCCACAAAATTCGTGTCCGTTACAGCGACAACTGAGCTAACTATTTATAGCTATGAATAAGGTCTTAGGAGCATACCCTTCTTTAATGTCAATTATGAGCGGCACTGATGAAGCTGTAACAGTGAACATAAATGTCAAATTCCTTGTAAAGGGTAATTGCTCTTAATGCCATGGAATATTCTCTATTAAATATTACCGGGCGAAGAGCATTTATCACATCTTTATTTCCAGTGATAAACGAAATAATTGTCTTCGATCTTTAGCCATCCCCATGTCTTGGGTTCCACGTGTCCCTTTCTCGAAACGCCACGTGTCATAGCATATTTTATCTTATACAGATAGTCCCCCTACTTTCCGGTGACATAGCTTTATGTTACCGGAAAGTTTGTAGAAATACTATTTTGGCAGAAATTACTATAATTATTCTTAGGTCGGTCACTCAAGAATTCTCTGAGGTGACCATTCTTTAGTAATGCTGCCACTTCTTCCCGGAGGTGTCGACAGTCCTCTGTCCGGTGGCCATTCGTCCTGTGGTATTCACACCACAAGTTGGGATCCCTCTGGCTGGAATCAGATCTCATCAGTTTTGGGAATCGTGCTTCTTTGATGTTTCTCATGGACGATACCAACTTCACTATACTGACATTGAAGTTATATTCCGATAATTTTGGGTAAGAAGGATCTCGCAATCCTAGTTCAATATTTATATACCTAGCTTTTGTTGTATTTAAATTTATACTTTATATTATGTATCAAATTACTATTTTTTATAAACACACAGGACACGTGCAATGCGCGTGGAAAGTTGCACGTGGAGAGACTAGTAAACAAACAAAAGTAATTTTTGTATGACTAGTTTTTAGGGTACGCGCGTACCTTGTGTTAATGAGTATAAAAAATTTAAAAAAATTACATACATTTTAAATTGTTTTTTTTAGTTATCATAAAAGTAAAGTTAAAAAAAAAGTTCTTTAAAATAATGGTTGTTCGGTATATATATGTTCCTATATATATGCGACAATTCCCTATTTTAATTTGTACATGAGTGTGCTTTTATTTTAGAATTCCTTTATTACATACATAACTACAATATTTATATATATATTTCCTTATTTAATCATATAAGTGTTACTCTCTCCGTCTCATATTATCTGTCATAATTTTTAAAAATAATTGTCTCAAATTATTTGTCATTTTAGAAGTTCAAGACAAAATAAATAATATATTTGAAATTTTACCATTAATAGTAATTGTTCTTGAAAATGAAGATAGCATATAAATAGAGTAAATATTCAAAATAGGGGCAAAATAGTCAAAAATCTCTCATAATTAATGTTTCTTAAGGGCGTGCAAAAGAGAAATAAGACAGATAATTTGAGACAGAGGGAGTTGTAAGCACGTAATTTTTGCCTTGATATAAAATTACTCCTAAAAATTTCAAAAATTGCTTTAAATTATTTTGCTTTGTACGCACTCATGTTTGATGCATTTTTAAGTTACATTTTAGATCCTAAAGAAAATACAAAAAGTATTTTGAATCTTTACATTTTTAGATTTTAATTGCGTAATTAATTACATTTATAAAACACTAAAATACCAAAAATATATTAGTAATTTTATATGCATTTGTTAGCTAAATAAATTAGTTAATTGTTAGAAAAATAGGTCATTACGTTAATTTTGCAAACTAGTTGGAACTAGGAGTGTTAAATAAATTGGTTATTGGCCAATTTCGATTTTCAGGTTTGCATTTGGGCCAAACTACTTGGCCCAGTTAGTTCCAAACACCCGCCCCAGCCCAATTCCCTTTTAAAAAAATCGGTCCAGCACCCACTTAAACCAAACGACGTCGTTTTCACCTCTTAATCCTAGCCTTTGATTTCCTCTCATCTAGCGGTCCTAAATTAACCTCCCCAAACCTTATAACTGTCCGAAAATCCCCCCCTAAACCCCAGAACTCCCCCATTNACTATTTTGGCAGAAATTACTATAATTATTCTTAGCTCGGTCACTCAAGAATTCTCTGAGGTGACCATTCTTTAGTAATGCTGCCACTTCTTCCCGGAGGTGTCGACAGTCCTCTGTCCGGTGGCCATTCGTCCTGTGGTATTCACACCACAAGTTGGGATCCCTCTGGCTGGAATCAGATCTCATCAGTTTTGGGAATCGTGCTTCTTTGATGTTTCTCATGGACGATACCAACTTCACTATACTGACATTGAAGTTATATTCCGATAATTTTGGGTAAGAAGGATCTCGCAATCCTAGTTCAATATTTATATACCTAGCTTTTGTTGTTTTTAAATTTATACTTTATATTATGTATCAAATTACTATTTTTTATAAACACACAGGACACGTGCAATGCGCGTGGAAAGTTGCACGTGGAGAGACTAGTAAACAAACAAAAGTAATTTTTGTATGACTAGTTTTTAGGGTACGCGCGTACCTTGTGTTAATGAGTATAAAAAATTTAAAAAAATTACATACATTTTAAATTGTTTTTTTTAGTTATCATAAAAGTAAAGTTAAAAAAAAAAGTTCTTTAAAATAATGGTTGTTCGGTATATATATGTTCCTATATATATGCGACAATTCCCTATTTTAATTTGTACATGAGTGTGCTTTTATTTTAGAATTCCTTTATTACATACATAACTACAATATTTATATATATATTTCCTTATTTAATCATATAAGTGTTACTCTCTCCGTCTCATATTATCTGTCATAATTTTTAAAAATAATTGTCTCAAATTATTTGTCATTTTAGAAGTTCAAGACAAAATAAATAATATATTTGAAATTTTACCATTAATAGTAATTGTTCTTGAAAATGAAGATAGCATATAAATAGAGTAAATATTCAAAATAGGGGCAAAATAGTCAAAAATCTCTCATAATTAATGTTTCTTAAGGGCGTGCAAAAGAGAAATAAGACAGATAATTTGAGACAGAGGGAGTTGTAAGCACGTAATTTTTGCCTTGATATAAAATTATTCCTAAAAATTTCAAAAATTGCTTTAAATTATTTTGCTTTGTACGCACTCATGTTTGATGCATTTTTAAGTTACATTTTAGATCCTAAAGAAAATACAAAAAGTATTTTGAATCTTTACATTTTTAGATTTTAATTGCGTAATTAATTACATTTATAAAACACTAAAATACCAAAAATATATTAGTAATTTTATATGCATTTGTTAGCTAAATAAATTAGTTAATTGTTAGAAAAATAGGTCATTACGTTAATTTTGCAAACTAGTTGGAACTAGGAGTGTTAAATAAATTGGTTATTGGCCAATTTCGATTTTCAGGTTTGCATTTGGGCCAAACTACTTGGCCCAGTTAGTTCCAAACACCCGCCCCAGCCCAATTCCCTTTTAAAAAAATCGGTCCAGCACCCACTTAAACCAAACGACGTCGTTTTCACCTCTTAATCCTAGCCTTTGATTTCCTCTCATCTAGCGGTCCTAAATTAACCTCCCCAAACCTTATAACTGTCCGAAAATCCCCCCCTAAACCCCAGAACTCCCCCATTCTCTTCATCTCCCTCAACTTTCCAAACCCTAGCCGCCACCACACCCCCACAATCCTTTTTCGGCGGCACAGCTTCAAACAACCCCAAATCTTCACCCTATAACCCCCACACTTCCCTAACCCCGAATCTCTTACCATTTTCCCCAAATAATCACCCAAACGTCCCGAATTTCAGATCTGAGAGATGGCCAGAAACCCTAATCCCCCTTGCTCGATTTTTCAAAGATTTCCGGAGATGATTTGGTCCGAAATCTATATTGCTACGAGAACAATCGAATGATATTAATTTCGGATCGTTTCAAAGAATATCGTAGTTGGTCAAGATCGTCATTCCTCGGAGTTTTCTTTGTCCGAAATTATTACTATATTTTTTTTGTTCTTCTTTTTCTTTCTTCAACCAAGCGAATTTTCTGCTTTTTCAATTCTTTTCCCGAATTTTGTCCTAATTAGGATTTTTAGTTTAATGTCGATTTTATTATGATTAAGAGGTCTAATTACACAATAATTTAGGTTAAATACACAACATTGAGTTATTCGCTCTTAAATTAATTTGGTTAGTGAAACAGTACTTATCAAAATTAGGATTTTGATTCTGTGTTTGCATGACTTAACTATTAGTTCAATTGCATAATTCTGATTAGTTAGTCACATTAGTTTAATCATATTTCTTTGTTTATCTTGTTTTTTTAGGTCCTTTGATTAATTATGTTACTTTTTTTATTTAATTAAGACTGGTTTTTTTGTAAATTACCGTTTAGATTAGAAATTAGGCTCAAAGAGATAAAGTACAAAATAAAAAAATAAAAATAAAAAAGGAAAAAAAGTAAAAATAAGAAGAAGCTTCTAGATGAGAGACAGTTGTCCAGAGTTGTTAAGAAAAGATGCTGAATTTTGAAAAGAAATATCTGAATTGGACAGCTGTCCATTTTCAGTTTTAAAAGATACCTTATCCCTTAAAATCAGCTGACAGATTCCCTCACACCTCTCTGGGTTTTTTTCCTCATTTTGTTGAGCATAGGACAAATTTTATTCTATATATAAGACCTCATCTCACCTCATTATTGTGCTCTGAATTCTGAATTACACACACGACAGAAATCACACACACATTCCCTCATCTTCACTGATTTTTCTCCAAGAAAACACTCAAAAAAGAGAGATTTAAAAGGTTGGTTCAAAACTCATCATATTCTTGCATGAATTCTGGGTTCAAGAGCTAGTTTGATTTGAAGAAAGTATTGGTCTTTTGTTGTTGATTTCGAGTTGTATCACTGCTATCAAGCTAACCTGCAATCCGTGGATCTCCATTTTTTATTTAGCTACTGTCTGAGTTTTGTTCCTACTTCTAAACTAGGTACACATATACCCCTGAGTTTCTTGGTGTCTTACTTATGTAGGAATGAAATGAAATTTAGTTCAAATTCTTGTTTGATGTTAACATGTTTGAATGTGATAAGTGACTGATGTGTGGCTATAATTCTATAGTTTTGTACATTATGTGCCTTATATTTTACATGCTTTAATGATAAATTACACTTTATTTGCGCGTAATGGAGTCTATTTTATGTGTAGGTGAATTAGAGATGAAAGTAGAGTAAAATGGATACTTAAATGTTGAAAGTGTGCTCGAGAACAGTAAAAAGGAGAGACCTGGCGAGGCCAGCTTAACCAAGCTTTAGCCTAATGAGGCCAGGCAAAGGCCAGCTTAACCAGGCTTTAGCTTGGCGAGGCCATCCAAAAGCCAGGCTGAACCAGGCGTTAGGCTGGCGACGCCAGGCCTGGGGCCAGGTCCAATGTGAGTTTTGAAGACTTAATTTGTTTCCGGGTTTGACTAGGACTTGGCCTACACGTTTAGATTTTTTTCTACACATATAAATAGACCTAAAAATACCACTTGGAGGTACTTTTGCAACCGGAGGCAAGAATAGCTTGTGAAATCACCCGTTGGGAGTTAGAATTATCGATTTCTATATCTTTTTATCTTTACTCTATATTTTAATTATGCAAAATATTTGGGATATTGTTACTATGAGTATGAGTAGATAAATTCCTAATCTAGAGTTTTGATGGAACCTATTGAAGGATGATTTTCTTGTTACGTTAATATAGATTTGCCATAGAATTTTTTCTATTTGTTCAACTATATTATTCTTGTGGTTGATTGAAGGGCCCTCAATTAGCTATGCTTATTTAGTATGTATTACTCGGGAGAGAGTGCATATTTAGGTAGTTGTTGAACAACATCACTCCTAAATGTATATGAAGGACTAATACGGAAGGTTTAAAAGTGGGATTAGGGATAACGAAACCTTGGTGCGATCTGAATGAGTTGTACTTAATGCCAGCTAGCGTAATTCTGGAGAATATATCTAGTAAATTGTGGTAATTACTCGGAAGAGAGTTACGACAGTTAGAGTGCTCATGATCGGTAGAGAAGACTTGGGCAAATTTATAGAAAACATAGCGGAAAGGATTCCGACAATTGGAGAAATCATAACTCTAGACCTCCTTAGTCTTGTCTAG
>AWOL01S0211126.1:5049-18700 GCA_000715115.1 Nicotiana otophora
CTACATCTCCTACCATATAAAGCCTCGAACGGTGCCATTTGAATGCTAGCATGATAGCTATTGTTGCATGCAAATTCTATGAGTGGTAAATAATCATCACAGCTACCTTTGAAGTCCAAAACACAAGCGCGCAACATATCCTCAAGCGTTTGAATAGTCCGCTCTGCCTGCCCGTCAGTTTACGGGTGAAAGGCTGTACGGAGATTCACCTGAGTACCCAAACCTTGCTGAAATTTCTTCCAAAAATTAGCAGTGAATTGTGCTCCCCGATTAGAAATGATGGAAACTGGGGTGCCATGCAACCTGACTATTTATTTGATATACAACTGAGCATACTACGCCGCTGTGTTGATGGACTTAACTGGCAAAAAGTGTGCTGACTTCGTGAGTCGATCCACAATCACCCACATTGAGTCACACTTGCACGGAGTGCGCGGTAATCCTACCACAAAGTCCATATTAATCATTTCCCATTTCCATATTGGTATTTCTATGTTCTGTGCCAACCCACTGGGCCTTTGGTATTCGGCCTTCACTTGCTGATAATTTGGACATCTTGCCACACAGTCTGCCACATTTTTCTTCATATCATTCCACCAATAGACTTTCTTAAGATCATGATACATTTTTGTAGAACTTGGGTGCACAGAATACCTAGTAGTGTGAGCTTCAGTCAAAATTCTTTCACGGAGACCATCCACATTTGGAACACATAGTCGCCCTTGGTACCTTAGTGTACCATCATCCATGCCAAGAGAAAAGGCCATGGTCTTATGTTTATGAATCCCCTCTTTCAATTGCACCAATAATGGATCGTTATATTGTTTTTCTTTGAGTTCCACTACAAGTGATGATTCAGCCCTATTTTGCACAATTACCCCTCATTCGCTAGAGTCCGCAAGACAAACTCCCAAACTAGCCAATCAGTTAACTTCTTTTGTCCAAGTGTGTTAAGCTACCAATAGATTTTTGGCTAAGAGCAGCCGCCACAACATTGGCCTTCCCCAGATGATATAAAATATCAATGTCATAATCCTTGAGTAATTCAAGCCATCTTCGCTGCCTCAGATTCAATTCTTTCTATTTGAAAATATATTGAAGACTCTTATGGTCCGTGAATATATCCACATGGACCCCATATAAATAATGACGCCAAATTTTCAATGCAAATACCACTGCCACAAGTTCTAAATCATGTGTTGGATAGTTCTTTTCATGGTTATTTAGTTGCCTAGAAGCATAAGCTATCACCTTCCCATGTTGCACTAATACACACCCAAGCCCGATTCTTGAAGCATCACAATACACAACAAATCCATCTATACCCTCTGGTAGAGTCAACACCTGTGCCGTAGTCAATCTTGCTTTCAATTCCTGGAAACTCTTTTCACAAGCATCTGACCATTGAAATTTAATTGCCTTCTGCGTCAATTTAGTCAATGGAAAGGCAAGAGTAGAAAACTCCTCCACAAACTTTCCGTAATTCCCTACTATAACCCTCAGACACGTAAGCCTAGTCCGGTACCATATAACATTATTTTCTTTGCAAATTTTACCAGGCCTTACACTTAAGTACTTTGAAATTTTTCGGGGTGTTACAAGGTGGTGGTCACACTCGATTCTATGCTATCCCGCCAGAGGCTGTTACTTCAAACGCAATGATCACAGGTATTGTTTTAGTATGCCACAGGGATGCTACTACATTATTTGACAATGGATCTACTTATTCCTATGTATCATCCTATTTACTCATTATTTGGATATGTCCCGTGAGTCTGTTGTCTTAACTGTTCATATATCTACACCGATGGGCGATACTATTATCGTGGACTGTGTGTATCGGTCGTGTGTGGTGACTATTGGGGGAGTGGAGACAAGATTTGACCTCTTATTGCTTAGTATCGTAGATTTTGATGTGATTTTGGGTATGGATTGTCTCTCTCTATGTCGTGCTATTCTTGATTGTCACGCTAAGACTGTGACATTGGCGATGCCGGGGTTGCCAAGGATCGAGTGGAGAGGTTCTCTAGATTATGTTTCCAGCAGGGTGATTTCATATTTGAAGGCCCAACGGATGGTTGGGAAGGGGTGTCTGTCATATTTGGCCTTTGTGAGGGATGTTAGTGTTGATACCCCTACTATTGTTTAAGTTCCGATGGTGCAAGACTTTTCGGATGTGTTTCATGCAGACTTGCCGGGCATGCCACCCGATAGGGATATTGACTTTGGTATTGACTTGGTACCGGGCACTCAGCCTATTTCTATTCCTCTATATCTTATGTCACCGGCTAAGTTGAAGGAATTAAAAGAGCAACTTCAAGAGCTTCTTGATAAGGGGTTTATTAGGCCTAGTTTGTCTCCTTGGGGTGCACCAGTTCTGTTTGTGAAGAAGAAGGATGGTATTATGTAAATGTGCATTGACTATAGGAAGTTGAAAAACGTTACAATCAAGAATAAGTATCCTTTGCCGCGTATTGATGATCTATTTGACCAGCTTCAGGGAGCGAGGGTGTTCTCTAATATTGATTTAAGGTCTACGTATCACCAATTGATGATTCAGGACTTGGATATTCTGAAGACGGCATTTAGGACCCGCTATGGTCACTATGATTTCCTAATGATGTCTTTTGAGGTGACCAATGCCCCAGCAACATTCATGCATCTGATAAATAACATATTTCATCCATATCTAGACTCATTTGTCATATTATTCATTAATGATATCCTGGTGTACTCACATAGCCAGGAGGAGCATGCCCAACATTTGAGGATTGTACTAGAACGGCTGAGGGATGAGAAGCTTTATGCCATGTTTTCCAAGTGTGAGTTTTGGCTTAGTTCGGTGGCGTTCTTGGGGCACATGGTGTCCACTGAGGGAATTAAGGTGGATCCAAAGTAGATAGAGGCGGTTCAGAGTTGGCCCAGACTATCTTCAGCTACTGAGATTCAGAGCTTTCTCGTCTTGGCCGGATATTATCTTCGCTTTATGGAGGGTTTCTCGTCTATTATAGCGCCTTTGACTAGAAGCTCAAGACTGCCTTGCCCACAGCTCTAGTTCTAGTTTTTCCATCACCGTCATATTCTTATACAATGTATTGTGATGCTTCTCGGATTGGTATTGGGCGTGTCTTGATGCAAGAGAGTAGAGTGATTGCTTATGCTTCACGCCAGTTGAAGCCCCATGAGAAGAACTACCATGTTCATGATTTCGAGTTGGCAGCCATAGTTCATGCATTGAAGATTTGGAGGCATTGTCTCTATGGTGCGTCTTGCGAGGTATTTACCGATCATCGGAGTCTCCAGCACTTGTTCAAACTAAGGGATGTAAATTTGAGATAGCTGAGATGGTTGGAGCTGCTAAAGGACTATGATATTACCATTATGTATCATTCTGGGAAGGCCAATATGGTGGCCGATGCCTTGAGTAGAAAGGCGGTGAGTATGGGTAGCCTTGCATTTATTATTGTTGGTGAGAGACCGCTTGCAGCTAATGTTCAGGTGGCTAACCAGTTTGTGATATTAGATATTTCGGAGCCCAGCCGGGTTTTAGCTTGTGTGGTTTCTTGGTCTTCCTTATATGATCGCATCAGAGAGTGCTAGTATGATGAACCCCATTTGCTTATCCTTAAGGACCCGCTTCAGCATGGTGATGCTAAGGAGGTTACTATTAGGGATGATGGGTGTTGATGATGCAGGGTCGGATTTGTATGCCCAATGTGGATGGGCTACGTGAGTTGATGTTTGAGGAGTCCCACAGTTCACGGTACTCCATTCATCCGGGTGCTGTAAAGATGTACCAGGACTTTAGGCAGCATTATTGGTGGTAGAGGATGAAGAAGAATATAGTGAGGTTTGTAGCTCGGTGTCTAAACTGTCAGCAGGTGAAGTACGAGCATCAGATACTGGGCAAATTGCTTCAGAGGCGCGAGATTTTGGAATGGAAAAGGGAGCGTATCATCATGGATTTTGTAGTTGGGCTCCCACGGACTTTGAGGAAATTTGATGTTATTTGGGTGATTGTGGATCGGTTGACCAAGTCCGCGTATTTCATTACAGTTAGGGCTACTTATTATTCAGAGCGGTTGCCTGAGATCTACATCGGCGAGATTGTTCGCCTTCACGGTGTGCCGATGTCCATCATTTGAGATCGGGGCACACAATTTACATCGCAGTTTTGTAGAGTAGTGCAGCGAGAGTTAGGCACACAGGTTGAGTTAAGTACAATATTCCACCCTTAGATGGACGGAGAGTCCGAATGCACTATTCAGATACTGGAGGATATGCTACGCGCTTGTGTCATAGATTTCGCGGGTTCTTGGGATTAGTTTCTGCCGCTTGTAGAGTTTGCCTGCAACAACAACTACCAATCGAGCATTCAGATGGCTCCGTATGAGGCTTTGTATAGGAGACGATGTCGATCTCCGGTGGGATGGTTTGAGCCGGGTGAGGCTAGGTTGTTAGGTACTGACTTGGTTCATGATGCTTTAGACAAGGTTAAGTTGATTCAGGATCGGCTTCACATGGCGCAGTCTAAATAGAAGATCTACGCCGACCGGAAGGCTTGTGATGTTGCTTACATGGTTAGGGAGAAGGTACTACTCAGAGTTTCATCGATGAAGGTTGTTATGAGGTTTGGGAAGAAGGGGAAGTTGAGCCCTCGGTACATTGGTCTGTTTGAGGTGTTTCAGAGGATTGGAGAGGTGGCTTATAAGCTTGCTTTGCCGCCTAGTCTGTCGAGTTTTCATCAAGTGTTTCATGTTTCTATGCTCTGGAAGTATGTCGGCGATCCGTCTCATATTTTGGACTTCAGCACGATTCGTTTGGATGGTGATTTAACTTATGATGTGGAGCCGGTGTCCATTTTGGACCGATAGGTACGAAAGTTGAGGTCAAAAAACATAGCTTCAGTGAAGGTTCCATGGAGAGGTCAGCCAGATGAGGAGGCTACTTGGAAGATCGAGCGAGGGATTCAGAGCAGATATCCATGCCTATTTGAGACCCGAGGTATGTTTCTAAACCCGTTCGAGGATGAACGTTTGTTTAAGAGTAGACAACCTGGCCAGTCATTTTGAGTGTTGTAGCTCCGTTCCCACATTCACTTCTTATTCTATGCTCAATTGTTGATATGTGACTTGCCGGGGTAATTGGTTTGGTTTCGGGGATGTTTTCGAATGAGTTGAGACATTTATCTCAAGGTTGACCAGATGTCGAACTATGTGTAAATGGCTTCGGAATGGAGTTTCGATGGTTCTGATAGCTCCGTTGTGTGATTTTGGACTTAGGAGTGTGTCTAGATAAAGTCTGTAGTTGATTTTAGCTTGAAATGGCAAAAGTTGGAAAATTAGAAGTTTTGGAAATTGAGAAGTTTGACCGAGAGTTGACTTTGTGGTTATCGTGCTCGGATTTTGGTTCCGAAAGTTAGAATAGGTCTATTGTGTCATTTATGAAGTGTGCAAAATTTGAGGTCAATCAGACTCGATTTGATAGGTTTCGGCATCGATTGTAGAAGTTGGAATATCTTAGTTTTCATTAGTCTTGAATTGGGGTGCGATTTGTGTTTTTGATGTTATACGATATGATTTGAGGCCTCGACTAAGTTCATAACGTGCTTTTGGAATTGTTGGTATATTTGGTTGAGGTCCGGGGGGCCTCGGGTTGGTTTCAGATTGTTAGCGGATCGAATTTTGGACTTGAGCAATAGCTGAAGAGTGTTGGACTGGTGTGGTCGCACCTGTGAGGGTCATGGTCGCAGATGCGAGGCCGCAGGTGTTGGGATGGCTTCATAGAAAGTAGTTTGACTGAGCTACCGATGGGTCGCAAGGCAAGGGAAATGTTGTATCTACGAGCCCGCAAATGCGTGTGTCGCTCCGCAGAAGCAGAGGGTGAACTCGAAATGGTAGTTCACAGAAGCGAACCTTGTTGCGTAGGAGCGATCCCGAAGATGCGGGATTGGGGGCTACAACAGCGATGGAGCAGAGTTTTAAGTGAGTTCCGTAGATGCGGAGACCTGACCGCAGAAGCAAAGAAAAGGGCCGCAGGTGTGAAAAGCATTGGGTAGGATATAGGTCGAAGGGTTTCCAGGATTTTATCATTTTTGGACTTGAAACTCGTTGGAGGCGATTATTGCAAGGGATTTCGAGTGGTTTCTTGAGGTAAGTCACTTTTGATCATTTTTATGTAATAATGTTGTTTCCCCATTGAATTTCCCACCTAGTTTCTGTGTTTTTGAGGTGGAATTTTGGGAGTTTTGGGCTAGGGATTGGAGAGTTAAATTTGGGGATTTGAGTGACAATTTGGTGTTGGAATTTAGTAAATTTGGTATGGTTGGACTCGTGGTGGAATGGGCTTTCGGATTTTATAACTTTTATTGGATTCCAAGATGTGGGCCCAGGGATTGACTTTTGAGTTGACTTTTTGACTTTTGAATAAGAGCTTAGCATTTTCATATGGAATTGATTCCTATAACTCGTGTTGATTGTATTGAATTGTTTGTGGCTAGATTCGAGGCGTTCGGAGGCCGATTCACGGGGAAAAGGCTTGCTAGTAGAGTGATTCGATATGCTTGAGGTAAGTATCGTATTTAAACTCGATTAAAGCACCAGTTGCCTGAATTGTTGTGATAGCCA
Organism: Nicotiana otophora; assembly: GCA_000715115.1. NCBI lineage: Eukaryota > Viridiplantae > Streptophyta > Magnoliopsida > Solanales > Solanaceae > Nicotiana > Nicotiana otophora. The sequence continues at coordinate 11,676 of AWOL01S0211126.1, forward strand.
CGTGCTTTTGAATGCGCACATGCATATGGATGAGCCCATGTGCGAGCATCGGGATTATATATTCATGTTTGGGTTGTGCTCGGGCTCTTATAAACCTAGCAATGACTGTTAAGCTTTAAGCTTTGATACCTCACATGTTGTAACTGTTTATGTGATCTATTTGAGCCATGATGAGGCTACTTAGAGGTTAGCCCCTGAACGAAGTTGATAAATGTTTTTCACTGATGAAATTGCCGGTTTGAGCTACGATAGCACACTTTGCACATGCCTACACTTTAGCATGTCATTTATACAGTCCAGGAGCATGAGAATCTTATTTCATTCATCATATACATGTATACTTATTTTATTTCTTATGTATGATATGTTTGGACTGAGGCCCTATGACTATCGCGGGCAGATTATGTTATTGGCATGTGCAGTGTCTGTGCAATATGTGAGTTATCTTTGCGGATCCATATATTGATATTATTGGCACGTGATTTGTCCGTGCAGATCAATATATTAATAATATTGACACGTGAGTTGTCCATGTCGTACGTGAGTTGTCCATGTAGGTTCTATTGTTAGCACATGAGTTGTCCGTGCAGTACGTGAATTGTCCGTGCAGTGTGTGGAAATTTGTATCTACTTGATTATTTATAGAATTTACTAGTTTTCTTCATCTACATGCCATAATACTGTTTGAGCTAAGTATTTGAGAAACAGTGCACATGCACACACAAATATTCTTAGAAGCTTTATGAGTTAGTGTATTTGAGAAACAGTGCACATGCACACACCGGAATAACTAGTATCCTCAATAGTTTAAGCTTCTCTTACCTTCCCTTGTTTATTTACGATACTTATTGAGTTGGTTGTACTAACACTACACCGTGCACCTTGTGTGCAGATCCAGTCATTTCCTGGCACGATGGTTATTGATCGTGGAGTTTTAACTATTCGGAGATTATAGAGGTAGTTGGTTTGGCATCCGCAGACCTTGACTCTCTTCCCCTATCTCTCAACGTTTGCTTGTTCTGTTTTACTTTCCTTGACAGTGTATCAGACTGCGTTATTGTATAGATGCTCAAGTACTCAGTGACACCCAAGTTTTTGTGAAGTTCTTATTTGAATTGTGGCGTTTTTATCCAGTTTTATTAGATTCTTATTTGTTTAAACCTAATTCAGTATATTTTGGAATTTAAGAAGCTGGTATTGTGAGTTGTTGGCTTTCCTAGTATCATAATAGACACCACCATGACATTTGTGATTTGGGGTCGTGATAGGTGCGTCACGGTAGAGGATTTGTGGTTCAGCCAGTCCAGTTTGCACTTCAGGCTTCACGTGGTGCTTCAGATATCCATGGGTATTAGAGTGCCCGTACCAGACATCTTTTATAGCCACGTCAGCGGAGAGGTTGCTTTGAGTGTGGTGATACCATCCAAAAGGTGAGAGATTGTCCCAGACTCTGGACATATATGTCATAACGGGGTATTTAGGCTATGAGCTTTGCTCCAGTTGCTACTATACCTGCACCGCTAACTAGGGGTGGAGGTCAGGCGGGTAAATATTGTCCTAGATGGGTAGGTCGAGCCCATTGTTATGCTTTTCTTGGTTGGATCGAGTTTGATGCACCAGATAATGTCATTACATGTATGATTTTGGTTGATTATAGAGATGCAATTGTGCTATTTCGATTCGGTCCTCTTTATTGGTAAGATTCATCCTACCTTGCTTTAGGTATGGTTGTGTTTTGTGATTATTGTACTCTGTTCATGTGTTCACGCCAGTTAAGGAACTCTATTGTGATATCCCATGTCTATCATTCTGGTTTGGTTGCTATTGAGGTCACGAGGCTTGGGTGAACTTTCTTTTAGTTAATACCGTAGATTTTGATGCAATTTTTGGGTGGTTTGGCCACGACATGTGATTTGGGTGCTCTACGAGTATGGAAGTCTATTACGTGTTGTGGTATTGTCTCTACGATATTAAGTTGGTAGAGTGGTTTAGTTGCTAAGGTGTTTATCTTACTCGTGATTCCGAGTGGAGGATGGGGACCTGGTGTTTTTTGTGAATAGGTGTATTTGTGTCGGGCTGTGTGCCGCGGTGAGGTCATGTTAGGGTAAGATTCGTTGTGGTTGTTGTGTGTGTCTTGTTCCTTCCTTGTGGATTGAGTCTATAGTAGGGTATCAATGGAGATTTGTGTCTATTGGACATGTTTGATAGTTCTCTTATGTGTTCCTCTTTTCATATTCAGTTATATTCGGGTTGTTCTTGTTGGGGATTGGATTGCGATGTATGTGCTCGGGTGTTGATGATGTGACTTGTTGCTCAAGTGAGTAGTCATGAGTTACACATGTTACGTGCATCCTTTTCAATGTTGTGAAGGTCTGGAATAAGGTTCTAGTTTATATGAGGTTATTTGCCTGTACCGGGCTTGGTAATGGGCAATTATTATGGTCAGAGTTAATGCTATAGGCATACAGATGATGTGTTATGTCGTATGGTTGTATCTTGTGGATGTATGCATGAGTTGTTGTAGCTAGTTAAGGATTTTACAGAGTGGTTGCTTGATAATAGGGCGCTTAGTGGATGAGGAAATGTTATTCTAAGGCCTATGGGCATGAGTAGAAGGAATAATCGTTGGTTGAGATGATGCCATAAAGCTTATGTCGATTGGGCTAATGTAGGATCACCCCTATGTATGTGTATGGTGATTTTATACCGTAATTTGATGGCTGCGAAAGACTCTTGACAAATGTGAGGACGAACGTTTGTTTAAGAGAGGGAGAATATAACGACCCGACCGGTCATTTTAAATGTTAGCATTCCATTTAGTGGTTCGAGGTCTTGAGTGGCTTCATATTGTGTATTACGACTTGTGTGCATGGTCAGATTTGATTTTTGGATGTTTCGAGATGAATTATGATTCTCACTTTAGAAGCTTAAGTTAAACATGTTGACTGAGGTTTGACTTTTGTGGAAACAACATTGGAACGGTATTTCGAGGGCTCCGGTAGGTTCATATTGTGATTTTGGACTTGAGTGTATGCCCAGAATCGAATTCGGAGGTTCATAGTTTGATTTGTGTTGTTATGTCGAAAATTGGCAATTTAAAGGCTTAGAATTTTGATAAGTTTGACCGTAGGTTGACTTCATAGCTATCGTGTTTGGATTTCATTTTTGGGACTTGGAATACGTCCATTTTGTTATTTGGAACTTTTTTGCAAAGTTTGGCGTCATTCCAAATTGATTTGATAGGAATCAGATACGTGGTTGTATTTTTAGAAATTCTTGAGTTTCATATGAATTCCATGTGTTTTGGAGGTCCGATTCATGGTTTCAGATATTATTTAGATGATTTGATTGCGAAAGCGAGTTTGTTTTATATTTTCAGACTTGTGTTGATGGGTTGTGTGGAGCCCGAGGGATCGGGTGTGTTTCAGACGCGTTTTGAAGAGTTCATAGAAGGTTCAGATTTTGCTGGTGTTCTGATCTCGCATTTGCGACAAATATGTCATATTTACGGGCTTCTTCTTCGCTTTTGTGAAGTGCACTGTGGCCTGAAGAGATCGCATTTGAGAACTCCCCATCGCATTTGCGATACTGGCCTGGGCTGGGGAGGGACCGCTTTTGCGACCGAATAGTCGCTTTTGCGAAAGGTCCCAGGTTCGCATTTATGAACTTTATGTCGCATTTGCGACTATAGAAGGGGTGTGATGATAATCGCATTTGAGATATTTTTTCGCATTTGCAGGGTTCGCATTTGCTAACCCCATGTCACATTTGCGACACTTGCGCCTGGACATAAGAGCCGAGGGACGACATTTTGAGTCCTATTTTCATCTCTTTGAACCCTAGACTCGGTAGGAGGTGATTTTGAAGAGGGATGTTTCATCTACAATCACTGGGTAAGTGATTGTGATCAAATTCCAACTATTTTACATGATTATATATGAGATTTAACATCAAAATTATGAGAATCAAAGTGAAATTTTGAGAAACTTTGTCTATGTTTTGAAAAATAAGAATTTGAGTTTTGAGAGTCAATTTGGACTCGGATTTTGAAACATAATACATATATGGACTGGTGGGATTATGGGTAGTCGGAATCTACCCTATGACCCCGATTTTGACTAGGCGAGCCCAGGTTGACTTTTGAGAAATTGTGCAAAGATCATAGCTTTAATTATTGAAATTGATTTCTCTTGCATTATTTGATGTTATTATATCAATTTTGGTTAGATTTGAGCCGAGCAGAGGTGAGTTGTAAAGGAAAATCTATTTTAGATTATTGATTGACAGCTTTTGAGGTAAATATTTTGCCTATCTTTGTGGTGGGGAACTACACCGTAGGGATTGGTTTGTTTGCACTATTTGAACTACAAGAAATACGTGTACACGAGGGGATGAGTGTGTACACTGTTTATATCTTAACATTTGACTGGTTTAGACTCTTACGTCTTTATGTACATCAAAATGAAGTTATCTTATCATATTATATCCTCCATTGCTAAATTTACCCTTACGTGCTTTATTTAAAGTCATTGTTACGTGTTATCTCTTCCATTGTTAATTCATCCCTATTTGAAGTCATTGTTACACGTTATCTCTTCCATTGTTAATTATCCTTATTTGAAGTCACTGATACATGTTATCCCTTCCATTGTGATTTATGCTTATTTGAAATTGTTGTTACATGTTATTTCTCTTATTATTGAGTTACTCTTATTTGATATCGTTGTTACATATTATCTCTTCCATTATTGAGTTATTTTTATTTGAAGCCATTATTACTTGTTATGTCTTTCATTGTGAGCTCGTTCTTCCATTTCATTATGTTTTTCTAATTCTTGTGTTGATTTACTTGTCGTACTCCCGTGTTATTGTTGTTGTTATTATACTCAGTGTTATTGAGCCGAGGTCTATGTGTGGTTGTGGTATTAAAATTGTTTCTAAGGAAATGTTGTGGCATATGGGAACAACAAGTTATTATATTGTGTTGTTATGTTCTTGGCACACATGGTATTGTTGAGAGGATTGTCGGGGTGTTCACACGTGAGTTGTCCGCGCTATTGTTATAATTGATATTTTGTACATACGGCATGACAAGGCGGGCTATTTATGTTGAGATCGCGCATGTGGCGAGACAAGGTGGGATGATTATTGTGCATATGTGGCGAGATAAGGCGGGCATCTACTTTATTGTTGCGCCCGCGGCGATACAAGGGGGCTATGTCGGGGATGATTTGTGATAGCCCGGGGGCATTGTCATTGATGTTATTTGTGTGGTGGTGTGCCTATCTTGTGTGAGTCATGCATATTACAGGTTTTGTTGTATTGTTTCCAATATGCCATTCGTTGTCGCTGATCTTACTTGTGAACTCGAGCTGTAATAGTACACTTGCACAAGCACACACCGTAATCTGTCACTTATATTAGTCCATGAATATGAACCTTAATGTTTTTTGATCATTTACATGTATTCTTGTATACTTGCCTCTGTGCGTGAGTTGTATTATTGGCACGTGAGTTGTCCGTGCGGTTAAGATTGGTAATATGGGCACAAGATACCAAGTGATTAAGGTTCGTGACTTGGGACCCGTGATTTGTGATTTTGAGGTGTGGCACCTCGGGGTAATTCTTGTATAAACCTTGTGTGCGAGCGATTGATTATTGGGTTGTTACTTGTTTTTCCTTACTTGGTTTCACTAGACTTAAACTGTATTCTGCTCACTTTACGAAATGTTTACCTGTTTGTTGGTAATTGTTGCTTCTCATTGTATATTGCTAGTATCGTATTGTTATTAGTTTTGTATTCATACTTGTATAGGTTATTATGTCTAGTAGGTGTCTTAAATATTCCTCATCACTACTCCACCGATGTTATTATGTCTAGTAGGTGAAATTTTAATAATGACCAAAACAAGAGTCTAATACACTCTATTAATGTTTTGTACCTCTTATACATGTCAACTATCCAGAGCAAAAGAACGGAAGTTCCTAAAATCGGTGCATGTCACGACCCCAAATTAAAATTAAAACCGTTAAGCTATCAAAACAGAATCCAAATGGTACAACTGTCAAAACTCTCCAAAACCTGGTGGAATCGAGTCATAAGCTCTACAAGATATACTAATAGTTTCAAAATACAGTACTGTTTCTAAACAAGAAATAAATAGTAGAACATCTAAAGCAGAAGGTGACTGCAAGGCTTTCGAACATCGAGCAAGTGCACCTTGAAGTCTCCAACAAGATAATGAATCGCTAGCGTCCAGCACAACAAATTTACCTGGATTTGCACAAACTTTTGCAGAAGCATAGTATGAGTACACCATAACGGTACCTATTAAGTACCTAACCTCGTTAGAGTAGTAACGAGGCCAGGTCAAGACACCTACTAGGATAAAAGAAACCGAACAAGGTATAGAATGGTCAAATAATGGAAGATGAGGAAATAAATGACAATAAAGCAGCTCAATAATGTGAGCTAGCAATGAAATCTAAAGCAATAAAGGTAACAATTAATGAACACCGATTAAGAACATCAAGAAATCAATACAGACAAATACAAGTAAAACAATTAAGGAAGTAACAAAATTATTCAATCAACAAGCCTCTTTGACGAGTAGTGTGCAACAAAAATCACAACCGAGGTACCGCCTCGTTTTTAGATTTCTCAATTTCAATCGCAATCTTTCCTTATATCACAACATGAGCATTACAATTAGTTTTGAAAATCATTTTTTCTAAAATAGCTACACGCGTTTTAGCCCCCTTATCGCACTGCATGGCTTCAAGTAATTCCCTTACTATCAACACGCGTATCAAGCGCACCTTATCTCACCGCATGCGTATCAATATCACAACAAAATAAAACCTCACACCACAAGTGACCATATGCCACAACTTGCCAAAATCAACTGTCACGCCCCAATGTTGGGAGCACGACCGACGCTCAACCGAGATACCCCGGTCAAGGAAGCCTGTACAATACCTTCTACCCAACTCACCCACGAATAAATAGAAGATATATATATATA
>AWOL01S0211126.1:21240-38582 GCA_000715115.1 Nicotiana otophora
ATATATATATATATATATATATATATCATTAATTAAACATGCAGTGGATTCATGAACAATGCCAATTCCATTACCAATAGTTGCTTCATTTAAAATTCCCAAATATATTACACAATTATATTATGAAATGGGACAGGTAATATAAGTACAACACATCTAGTTTAACTCTGCCAACGCCACAATACAACCCACACTATGTCTACGGAGCATCTAAGTACAACTGAAGAGTAATATGGAAGTTCTGGCGACAAGGCCCTGGCTATACCTTAGAACATATAGTACAACATCAAATGACATCGGGCCCGGAGTGGAGTAGGGCTCACCAAAAACTGCTGAATAGAGAGTAACTGCTAACGAGGACCAAAGCTGCCCACTGATGAACCACTTACATCCATTGAAGATACAGTGCCCTCGACAAAAGGGACGGTAGTACATGTGGAATAGTACTAGTATGTAAAGCTAAATGACCTCTTTCGAAATAGAATGCCAATATAAGAAAGGGAAAACCATGGAAGCAGCAAGCAACAAACAATGATATCCAAATGCCAAGTTTGAAACATAGAAATTTTCAAAATACAGACATTAATATATATTTTCAGTTGGTAGATCATTAGCAGCGATATACCATCGTGTTTTTAGCACGTAGTCCAATCATGCCCGATTGGCTAGGCCATCTCCCCATGAACAATGCGATTTGACATGTGATGCGAAAAAAGATGTTACCAAGAGTAGGAACCACCATGCGCTCAACATGGCATCTGATCACCACCCGACCGGCTAGGTCGTCTCCCCACATATGCCGTGTGAGTCGACATTAAATCTAGGGATATTAAAAATCTCATCCTAATTAAGGGGAATAATCACAATTACATCAATATTTCAATCTCATCCCAAATCAGGGAAATAATCACAATGCACTCCTACACCGGCACGTGTAGTTTCGGGTGTGGGCCTTACGACCCACCCTTCCTCGGTTTGCTAATGATACTCCAAAAAACATTTTATTTTGCACATAAGGTAAACAAAAGAAAAAATATATTTTCTATTCACTCCATAACCTTTCGCACTATAAATACCTTAATTAGTACTTTCAACCATTCAGAACATCATTATTTCCTTAGCTCTCTTGGCCATACTTATGATTTATCATTCATGGCACGTTGGCCGTATTTCATATTCCACATTTTTCATTCCTTGACTTTCCATAATCATCATCACAAACATTAACACATAGAATATTTCGAAACTCAAAATTTTAAGTTCATCAGTAGTGGAGGCTTTAAACACATTAGATCCCATTCCAAAGCATGGATCACAATGAGTTGTAATCACAACACGAGTTAAAAATCATAAACGAGTGAAACACCACATCTTTTTAAATACTTCTTCACAAAAGGCAATATAAAATTTCAACTCTTGAGTAAGTAAGAACTCAAATCACATCCGAAATATCTATAAAGGAGAGCATGGTGATTTACGATTTACACACAACTTCAAATCAAATGCACTAGTTAAAACAACCATAGCCACATTTTATATCCCACTCTCAGTTCTTTCAATTTTAAGCATATTTATAGATCATCATCAAAAGAGCATTTGGGATAAAGCATTAAGCATAAATATGAATAATAGGGGTCTTAGGCGCATTGAGTTTTCTTTCACAAATGTGCATAACAATTGCAATTTAAACATGATTTGATATCATACTATCTCGACATATTGGACACACTAGGATACATTTACGACGGAGAACACAAGATGATAAGAGAATTTGGTGCACATTTTTAGTATATATCATTCAACACAAGCTTATTCGGAATAGTCCAATATATATAAGAAATAACTCGGAACATAGGAATTAGGAACTTGGGCCAACCATACTTGAAACTTACAGGGACATCATGGAATTCGATTCCAAGAGAGAAGTTTAGCCAACATACCTTGTTTGAGCTTTCTTTAAGTTACTACAATGCCCTAACACTTCTAGCAATAACAAACTATAGGAATTTAGGGAAAATCGGTTAATAATTAGAAGGATTACTATGGTGTAACTCTCTTAGGAATTTTGTCAACACCTAGTGTGCAAAATAGACTACAAAGCTCTTCAATGGTAATCCCTTCCTCCCTCGAGCAATTTCAACAAGAACTACCCGAAATGGTTCATTAACCCCACATACTACAACCTATTGTCACATGCATGGACTATTTCCAACCCCAAAATACACTAGAATGCATAACCTCTTGCATGAAACCTTAGGAGTAGGACTTACCCGGATAGATGATGGTTTAGTGAGTGGCTTCCATGATTCTTGAAGATTGGTGCAAGATTGGATGATTAAAGTGATATGTTTTCTCCTTCTCTCTCTAAAATTCTCTTACCTCTCTCTAAAATCATCACACAATTGCTTCAAAATAAGCCTCAAAGGCTATTTATCAAAATGAGATCGGGCTATAAAAATAGGAAAATAGACCCTCCGAACTCAGGTCCGCGGTCGCAGAATGGACCGCATAACAGATATACGGCCCACAAAATTGACCGCAAAAATGATGCCAAGAACTGGGCAGGTCTGGACCGGTCTACGACAGGTCTGCGGTCCACAAACCACTTATACGGCCACAGAATGGACCCCAGAATCACTCTAAAAAATGCTTCATGCCAAATCTACGACGGAAATGCGGACCACGAAATGGATATGCGATCGCAAAATGGACCGCAAAACGACCTTCAAAAATTCAACCAATACTCTGCTCAACTCCGCGATGGTTATGTTGCCCGCGAAATAGATCTATGATCGCGAATCTGACTGCATATCTGGCCCTTCATCAAAAAATTTCCACCAACACCTCGATGCATTCTTTAACCTAAAAAGTCTGTACCGCAGAGAGCTAGCTTGCTGCAACGATTAACTACTACATCAATACACATTACCCAACCTCGGCACTACAAAACATGAATTCCTTGGCGAAACTTTACGGGGCCTTACATTCTCCCCCACTTAGGGTCATTCGTTCTCGAATGAGGAGTAGAGTCCGCCGAGAACACCCAGCATAATTCATTCCTCCTTTCACACATCACAAGCCCCTAAATTTGACTAACTCCTAAAGTTTTCATAAATTGTGTCTGAGTCTCCCCTAAATTTGGGCCTAACAACCTACCATAGAAACACCAAAAACACCCTAACAACACATCCATAACTCAACAAAGTTTCACAATATATATATATCAACAATACTAATCTCAATATTAAAGGCATTACATTAACATAAGTGGTACCTTGACATGAACTGTACATACTTTAAGTCATAACACATAGAAATTACCTTTCGAACCACAACCATTTGTCTATACAAACAAGTGAGGATATTGTCTTTCCACAACACACTCACCCTTCGAGGCGACCTCCTTGATTCACATACTTAGCCATAACACTTTGACAGAGGTGATCTCAACTTTCGGACTTATCTAACAAGGATGACAATTGGGGACCTCTCATAAGACAATTACACATTAACTTCACCTTACATAGCTTTGATCAGAATGATAGACAAAGGACTTCCAACTACCCACTTTGACATAGACACATCAAGAACCGGGTGCATAGAGGACAACAATAGGGGACATCATGCGCATAGCTCGGCCTATTTCCCTCAAGATTCTGTAAGGTCCAATGTGTACCACACCTAATTTACCTTTATTAACAATTCACATAATGCCTTGATGGAAAAAAGCTGGAGAATAACCCGTTCACTTTCTTCAATTCTAAATCTCTATGACGAACACCCGAAGTGGACCCTTGGCGACCTTCATCCCCCTCTCCTCCTTATACTATGATATGACTGAATGAATATGACCATGGGATTTCCTACCCGAATATGTTTGATCATGGAATGATTCTCCTTCTTTGACATGTGAGAAACTACAACTCTCTAGAGATATACTACAAATAGGAACAACGATGTTCGAGTTTGAGCTAAAATTGTTCATGAATCCACCAAGGTGCTGAGAAGGGCATTTCAGGAGGTTATATTCTAAGAGACATGAGGGCGACCACAAATAGTGCTGACATGGTTAATCATCGTGATGACATCATTGATTTAACAAATGAGGCATAGAGTTAACTAGTATACATTGATGATGTGGGAACCATGTACGTGATCCTAAGATGAAAAAGAAGGGGGTCGTTTTAGAGATGTGATATATGTGAGGCATGATCGGGAGGACAAAAACATTAGCATCAGTTATTCTGGGAGGATGATGAGTTATGAAAGTGTTAGTAATAATTGTTCCACTCCATATGTGCCTTGTTCGGCAATTGTAGGCCTTAAAGATAAATAGCCTAGTACGTGACACCAGCTGCCTCCTTGAGTGTAATGAAAATCAGTTCAGCTCAAAATGAGAAGATTCTTGCATCATGAATATGATAGAGATTTCAAAAATACATGAAGTTGCATTACTCCCTCAATAGTAACTGACACAAGGAATCTATGCCATAAGCCCACGAGGTTGAAAAAGAGGTTGATCACTTGTGAGATTATTATTATTCTGGTCGCTTACCACTCTCTCGATAGTTGATCCTATACTAGATGACTAGAGATACGATTGGCTTGACGCTCTAACTAAATATGTTCATGATAGGTGCCTAAAAATCTGAAACATCTAATTTCAACCTTTCATGAGTAAAACCATGTATACAGGACATCTTAATATTGAGATTAAAGCATGCATTCGTTAGGAGAAGCGAAATTCGCCCCAACTAAACCCTAAACCTTATAAAAGCCATAACAGAGTTCAAAAACCGTGAAATTCATCTTGAGTTCTTCTTTTTCTCTTCTATTATTGATTTTTATGTATTCTCGGGAATTAATTGAGATTGCTACCATGACTATGTGTGGCGAAACTTGTTTATTATGGGGTTATAGTTTTACATGAATGTTGATATTCAGAGATTGATTTGATGGCGAAACTCGTTGATTTGAAATTCATATTCGCTGCGAGCTTGCATTTAGATGGCACTGTTCGAGGATATATATGGTAGGAGATGTAGATCTCACATTGGGTGGTTGGAGATTGGGGAAGCGGAGTTGATAGGGCCATACCTCGTGCATCAGGCTATGGAAAAGTTTAAGATCATTATGGAGTGGTTAAAAACTGCTCGGAGCCTTCAGAAGTCCTGTTCAGATGTTCATCGTAGGGATTTGGAGTTCAAAGAAGATAATTGGATATTCTTGAAGGTTTCCCCTATGAAGGGTATAATGCGGTTTGGTAAGAAAGGAAAATTGAGTCCGAGGTATGTCAGACCGTACAGAATCATTCAGAGGATTGGTCCGGTGGCTTATAGGCTAGAACTACCTCCAAAGATTTCTTTTAGTGCACCCGGGTTTTCATGTATCCATGCTGAATAAGGTGGTTGGAGATCCGTCACTTATTGTTCCGGTTGAGTCTATTGAGGTTAATGAAGAATTGACTTATGAAGAAATTCCAATTTCCATTCTTGATAGGCAAGTTCGAAAGTTGAGGAACAAAGAGATTGACTCCGTGAAACTATTATGGCGAAGGCAACAAGTCGAAGAGGCCACTTGGGAAGCTGAGGACGAGATGAAGAAGAAGTACCCTGTTTTATTTGAATAGCTACGTAATTGTGTCCATAATGTTGAAAGCTAACTTTCTACCAATTATGTTTCCGTTGTACAACTTATGTTGAGATTACTCCCCCTTGGTAATGTAATGTTTATGGCATTGTGGCCGGTGTGGTTTCCATGTTTTTTTACATTCTTGTGTTGTGGTTATGTTGTTAGGACTGGTTTTGGGATTCTCTTGACAGATGGATAAGCCCAATTATAGGGGCGACTCTAGCAAAATTTTTGGAAATTTAGGGAGTTAGTAAAAAATTTGGAACTGCAGGTGTGTGGAATAGGAGCGGAGTCACATTGGTTTCTAATGGCGGATTTTGACCCTCATTCGAGGACGAATGATCTTAAGTGGCCGAGGATGTAAGGCCCCGTAAAGTTTCACCTAAAACTCAGGGTTTCGTGATGCCAAGATATGCTTATGTGTTGATGATTATACGGACGTTTTGGGTTGAACAACACATTGGGGAGTTGAAGAAATGTTTTGGGCAGAGTAGGGTGTTTCTGCGGTCGCAGAAATGACCTGTGGACCGCAGATCTACCGCAGAGTGAACTAGAGAATTGGGAAAATTTGGGTTGATATTTTTGCAATCAATTATGCAGCCGCAAATACGTTTCGTGGACCACACATTCGTCTCAGAATCCAAGATGAGAAACTTTGGAAGGAGGTTATACGGTCCATTATGTGACCGCCGAACTGGTATGGGAACCGTAGACCTGCCACAGACCCAACCCGAACAACCCTATTTTGGGACCCTTTTTTGCGATCCCCTTTGCGGCCGCATACCTATTTTGCGGTCCGGTCTGCGACCACAGACCCGTCTTCGTAGAGTTTATGTTTTGAAAATTTCACCCCATCCCATTTTCATAAAAAGAACTCGTGGGTTATTTTGACTGGTCCTAACTGATATTTAGAGAGAGGGGAGTGGTCTAGAGTGAGAGGGGAAGTTCCTAAAGTTATTGTTTACCAACTCTTGCTGAGGTCTTGAAGAATTCACAAGAAAAGGTCACAAGGTCTTCATCCAAGAGGTAAGGTTCCATATCCTAGTCTTCAATTTCGAGTTTGGGGTAGAAAATGGATAATGGAGTGTGTAATTCTTAGGTGTAGGGGTGCTATCTATGCATGCATGTATCAACAAAGTTGTAGGAAGGTTGTTGAGCTGAAAAATGGAAGACATTGGGTTGGGGATGAAGGAATCTACCATAGGATGACCTTGAAATCTTAATGCACACCTAGTATTTGATAAAATGCTCAAATGAGTTGGAACTATGAATGTGTCCTTGAACGTACCAAGAGTTGTTCCAAAGCCATTCGATTACGGTGTAACTCATCATGCACATACCTGGGGGTGATTCCGCGTCACCCCAATCCATATAAGTCCGACAACACCACCTAACTGAAGATCTTTTCCCCAACTTTAGCCTATAAACATGGGGATCTAATCTCCAACATTTGGAATACATTACAAGACTCTATTTTTAACATCTATACACTGTATAAGCACGAAAAAGCAAAATCAAGCTATAACCATAACCCAAGATGTAATCACATGATATACCGCATAACTCAGATACTCACATCAATAACTTCTGACCGCAATAGCTGCCCAAAACGAACCCGGTACCTGTAACAAACCTCAAATCAACTAAAACCTTGTTCCAAACCTTCGTACACTGCCGATGGTGAACGAAACACATGGAAACTCAAAATCACTCATGAGATCAATAAGTCACGGAGCTCTCTCTTGTCCGAGAAGATCCATATCCAAATTCTAAGCCGATCAGTAACATTATCCTTCCAAATATACTGTAATCAAATCCGATAACACCCATTCTAGGTCCAGTGACATCATCCCATCAATTACAGCTGCTCTACTGACATGCTACACCAGTACAACCCTAAGCTACCAACCGTTCAATCTGTGCACCCATAAATAAAAACTCAAATGTACCCAAAAGTGAAAAATGACTCAAATGAGAGAACCGTTATACAAGCTCAACAGATACCACCACAAACACAATGCTATGAACCCATCACACAAGGTAGACCAAAACATCCGAAATCAACACAAAGGATCATATCCCAACATAACTCCACCGCAGAGCATGACCCAATCCAAACACCGGTCCACATGAAATACATCGAATCTTAATGCTCAGAATCAACAACCACATGCAAATCAACATCAAGCACACGGAGTGCATGACCATAACCATGGAGAAACAAACAACACAATATACCACAACCCGAAAAGACCATAACTAAGTGCATTAAACCATTCAACACCCCAAGAGCCATCACGCTCGAATTCCGCTACAAGTCCCAAACAGAACCACACGATGTGTGCAAATAACCAACATATCACATCCCATGGTAGCATAAAAGATTAACACCTAGAACATATCATAACACGGGCAAGCTCAACTCTAACCAAATGACATAACCCTCAACAATAGTAGTGTTGAATCAACAAATCTGACCGGGTGTAGAATACACATCCTCATTGGGCCTACCAATGAGCCCCCAAATAAACTCTGATCATCCACAGACAGATAGATAACGCTCCAAAAGACACAATAACCTAACCATAACACATAATATTAGCTATCTAACTTTGACCACACCTACTCAAGCCGCAACTAAGGAACAATCTACCTCTAAGAACTTCCAGTCTCAAAATCCCTAGAACTCGTGGATCACCATATTCGATCCTAACTCCAACACTCGAACGACTAACACATCTCTCATACACAATCATCCCACGTGAAATACCTCTATAATTCTTTCGTGCCATATAGCAAAATCTGAATATCAGCAGTCGGTCAACCAGGCGAGTACCACAATACCGATGAAGCATCCGTAAGTCAAAACACAGTGCGCCTTATGAAATGCACAACTTTCTCGGGTAATACCAAGTATTACTGGCATTTATCTAATCATCTGAGACCGTCCATGCTGTCTAAAATTCACAACCTTCCCTTCAAAGCAGAAATGCAACGTAATACATGCAAACCATAATTCATCACCTCGCACCGCATCTATCAGGCCGTCATATGAAAACATGAGAACCCCATTATCAACTCTGAGTCACAAGCAGAATATGTACTAAATTAGCTAGAAAACTTCCACTCAATCCCATTCAGGAGAAAGTCGCAACGCGTAACAAAATCCCCATGCCTGTAGAAAATATCCATCCGAAGTCGTGTTAGAAATCATCGAGAACTCTACGAAACCCTTTGGGAACAAGATCAAATCCATCTAACTCAACCAAGTCCCACAACTCTCCAAACCTCGGTAAAACTTCACCTCATCATAAGGACCAAAAGAACTGATCATACCATTTTCATACTGATCCAACCTACTACTAAGTTGTCCTATTTTCTGTGAGTTCCTTTTGAGTTGCTTCAGCACACTTCTCCTTGTACACTACGACTCTTAACCCAATGATCACCACAAGAGAATCCTAGCCTGAAACCACGTCGTCCTAAAGCCTATAAGCCGATGTATTCCCTCATAAGGACCCCAAAAGCACCACCACAGAGACACTCACTCTGAAGAGTCCTTCTGTAAATCTAAAACTACTTCCTTAACCTTTCTAATACTGAAACGTAGAACCTCTAATGTTACAGAAATACAGCCAGTCCCAACACCATCCAATGCAATCTCAGATCTTAGCCATTTACATATCCAACAATTCCTCAAATACCACATATGAATCTTGAAGTCATTAGAACATTCTTGAGAGTCATCCACCCTATTCAAATCCCTAGTGCACCACCCAAACAAGAAGAACGATTTGCGCTCAATTAGCACTCCAACATCTAAAGAAGTAACCCCACCTTAACGAAACTGAGTGAATCCCTACTCCATACACACTACATTCATCAGGAACAATAGACCCAAGTCATCCTATGATTTTTCATTTACCCGTAAAGTGTAATACATCATGCATCCATAACTTTTCCTTACTCAAGTCATCGTCAAAATCTACCTCTTCAAGTCATAGCCGATCCACAATATGCCTCATACCAAGACTAATATAACTCATAACCATGCAATCCAATCGTTGATAGCAGACTCCCTCACTTGGCTCGCATCCATAGAACAAAACATACAATAACCCATAATACCTTTGCTTCACAAATGCCAGACTCGCACTGAAATTCAGTTAAATCCTTCATGAACTCATATATCACTAATCATATAATACCTCAACTAATCCGATAAACTAACATTCATCTTCATGAGAATTAAGCCAACTTCCTCAAGCGATCAAAACATAAGTTGCAACACATATAACCCACTGGTAGAAAGAAACTCTCCACATAATCATTATAAGGATCACACACCCTCAGAACATCCTTCGGGAGATAACCCTCCTGCTTAGCCTCAAACTAGTGTCTCTCTATGCCCTTCCAAGGCCACAACTACTACGCAATCACTTAGTCTTCCCGAGTCTAAAATCATCAACACAACATGAGCATCTACTTCATTCTACAAATAAACAACATGAAAGAACCCTAAACACTCACATACCTAGAGATTGTACAACACATCCAAAGAGAAATCAAGCAATCATAATCCTTTTTCACATCCCAAGAAAAATCTTCTCGTCATAGCAAAGTCATCTGAACACATACAAAATTCACATCATAATCATTACATATCCATCCAACCATTCACAGAGCACTAGTCCCAGTTTTAGGGACACCGCCAGACATATGAGTCCAACAAGTGCATACTCGCACAACTGAAACCACCGACCTTAAGTTGCGATCAAAACCCGGCCTCAAGTCCTCTAGACTGGCCTATCAACACAACACAGAAGACACATCTCACACCTCATCCATGGAATCCCAAGCCGTCGATGCACAGTTGATACCGAACAATCGGCATAACACACGAGTGAGTGGAAGGAATTCAAAGAGGTACGCTTCAAGCTGAATCAATGCTACACAATAAGGAAAGAAAGGTAGGAAGTTTATCCTAGGTGCCCCGTAGGCTCTCAAAGATAGGTATAGACGTCATCATACTGATCCGCAAGACTTTACCAGACAGTTGCTTATGACCCGTAGAACCTACGAACCCAAAGCTCTGATACCAACTTGTCACGACCCAAAATCCACTAGTCGAGATGGCACCTAACCTAACCCGCGAGCTAAGGCAACTAACAGTCAACATATTCCAAATGAGATTAATCAGAAATAAATTATGAAATAACTGAGCTTATATACAACACCCAAAGGGCTGCTAGTACAAGTCATGGGCCACTAAGACTTGGATTTACAAAGTTAAAATGAAATAATTACAACATTTGTTTGGAATGTACATAAACAGAATTCGAATCTAAAGATACCAAGGACAAGTAATAGCCATAACTGGAACGCGGGTACATCTTCAATGCCAGCTCCCGCGATACAAAGTAGCATCAACTTCAAGATTTGCATGCACGGTACATGAGTGTAGTAAGAGTAAAACCGACCCCATGTACTCAATAAGTATCCTAACCAAACTCGGTGAGGTAATAGCAGCAAGAGTTATAAATTATGCTCACCAGTCACCTGTACAAGCTCTTAAATCCAATAGGTATAGAACATATATATGGTCAAATCAAGAAAACACAGGTAAAACCACCTTGGTGGTCACAATTCTTTGTTTGTAAGTGTTATACTCAGTCAACAGTCCATCATATAAAGAAGCTTTGCAAGAAAATTAGGTGAACAGTCAAGGAAATTGGAAGTAAAGATAAATGCAATAACCAAATAACAGTCTGTTGTAGAGCACAACCCGAACAGAATAACAATAAGTAAATAAGGCATGTTGCAGTGTGCAACCTAATCCAAATCCCAATAATCAGCTCTCCCAGAGCTCACATCAACCATAAACCCGTCGATGTATCACAATCTGTATGTACACCATCAAAAGAGGAACATGAGAGGGTGCCCCTATAGGGATGGATCCGTATTGACACGCAAGCACGACCCATTCAACGTGCTACCAATCCGGCATGATCACATGCTTGATATCACAATCCGCTCGCCATGGTCAGTGACGTAATATATCGGATCCGTTCAACGTGTTATATCACAATCCGCCTGGCATGGTCACAACCATAACAATACAATCTGCTCGGCGTGGTTACAGGTATAACAACACAATCTGCTCAGCATGGTCATAGACATAACAACACAATCCACCCGGCATGGTCACAGACATAAAAACACAATCTTCTCGTCATGGTCACATGCATAACAACACAATCTGCTCGACGTGGTCACATGCATCAAGTCCAAATCATATCATATAGAAGCAAGTATACATGAGCACATGTATATGATGAATAAGTATCAGCCTTCTTTCCTTTGGACTGGTATAGTAACATGCTAAAGTGTAGGAGTGTGCAAAGTGTGCTATCATAGCTCAAATCGGCAATTTCATCATAGAAATAGCAATTACCAAGTTTATTCAGGGAATTAGCCTCTTCGTAACCTCAAACATGGCACAAATAGTTCACATCAATGTTACAAATATGAGAAACATTATAGCTTAAAGCTTAACAGTCAATTCTAGGCATATCATAGCCTAAACTCTACCCCGAACATGGATAAATACACAGGTGCTAGCACATGGGCTCAAACCCACACTACACACCTGTGGCATGTAGCTATTACAAATAATTCGGGCAACTAGTGCCTCAACCAAGTTTAGATAATATATTTACCGCAAATAAGCCAAAACAAATAAGGAGCAAGCCAAACAACACTTTAGAAATGCTATCCCACAGGTATCAACCTCCAAACGACTAGAATATAGTGAAAGACAACTCAAAAACATCAAATAATTCCATAGGAGACAAACCATGTCGATAAAGGTCAAATATTTAATAAAAAATGCAAAGTCAACCAAAATGTCAAACCCGGGCCCACACCTCGAAACCCGACGAAACTGACAAATTCTGAAAACTCATTCAATAATGAGTCCAACTCATTCAAATCCGAGTTGCATAACTCAAAATATGAATGAAATACTCAACCCTCGATTAATACACTACTCGGGAATTTTCGTATCCGCAAAATAATAGCTGCTTCTGCGGCGTCGCTTTTGCGACATCTCCTTCGCTTCTGCGGAAAATCACTAAATGCCTGACCTATCGCACATGCGGACCAAGTTCCACTTCTAAGAAAATATAGGAGCGAGGCTTTCTCGCTTCTATGTAAAACCCAACCACGCTGTCCTTCCTCTCCTGCCCACCCATTCTCGCTTATGCGCTCCTACAGGTGCGCTTCACACCCCGCATCTATAATGTTCTCCCTAGCCTGTCCTTTTGCTTCTGAGCCTAACAATCGTATCTATACCCTCACATATGCGGACATAACCCATCTCCAGCCTTCTTCGTAGGTGCGTCAATGAACTTGCTTCTATGACCATCGCACTTGCGTAAAACAAACTGCAGGTGCGCAACATCAGTACTAGCAGCTACCAGCAAAAACCCATGAAAGAAAAAAGGTCTGAAACATATCTAAAACTGACCCAAGCCCCTCAGAATCCCATCCGAACATACCAAAAAGTCCCAAAGCATAACATGGACCTACTGGAAACCTCAAATCACACATAATAACATCAAAACCACGAATCGCCCTTCAAATCAAACTTAATGAAGTTTTGAATTTTCAACTTCCAAAACTCGTACTGAATCATATCAAATCAACTCGAAATGACCTCATATTTTGCGCACAAGTTCCAAACATTGTAAGAAACATATTCCAATTCTCGGAACCACAATCCAAACCCGATATCATCAAAGACAAATCCCGATCAAACTTTGAACTTTCTAAAGCTTCAAATTGACAACTTTCGCCAATTATAGCC
Organism: Nicotiana otophora; assembly: GCA_000715115.1. Lineage (NCBI taxonomy): Eukaryota > Viridiplantae > Streptophyta > Magnoliopsida > Solanales > Solanaceae > Nicotiana > Nicotiana otophora. The sequence goes on from AWOL01S0211126.1 coordinate 34,739, forward strand.
AAACTTTTCTAGAAACACCCAAATGCAAATTTGAGCATACTCCCAAGTCCAAAATCACTATCTGAACCTAACCAAACCATCAAAAGTCTGTTCCGAGGCCAAATACACAAAAGTCAAACTTGGTCAACCGTTCCAACGCAAAGCTTCCTAGTTGAGAATCATTCTTTCAAATCAATTATGAATCTCCTGAAAACTAAAAATGACGATTCACACAAGTCATAATATATAATATGTAGCTACTCAAGGCTTCAAACAGCTGAACGGAATGCAAGTGCTCAAAATGACCTGCTGGCTCGTTATAGAAATTGAGTAGAATCAATTACCTAATGTTTGTAGATGAAAATCCCCTCTCCAAAGTGCCTCTACCTAGTATTGGGTTCTAAAATAGTAAATGAGACTAAAGTCCTGGATTTTCTAACTTTTGTTCAGTTGCAGATGTCACATTTACAAAACCCGGTTCACAATTGCGACACCTGAGCCTCCCCCGCCATGTTTGCAATTGCGATGCTAGTTCTCACAATTGCAACATCAGAGCACCACCACACCAGAAAATCCTGTTTCCATTCCAAACCAGACCGTGACACGTCAGAAACTCATCCGAGCCCTCGGGGATCCAAACCAAACATCCACATAGGCCTAAAGACATCACGCGAACTCGCTCACGAGATCAAAACAAAAACATAACATCTAGAACTACAAATCAGACACCAAAATGCATGAATTTCAAAGTAATGTTCAAGAACCAACTGTGATTGACACCAAATTTTGCATACAAGTTCTAAATAGCATGACAGACCTATTCCAAGTCCTAAAACTAAATTCTGAATCCGATAGCCAAAAGTCAACTTACAATCAAACTTGGAATGTCTTCTAAACTTCAAATTGCCATTTTTTTTGGCAAAACAACAAAAATCAACCTACAGACTTCTGAATTCGATTAGGGCCACACGCCCAAGTCCAAAATAAGGATACGAACCTATCAGAGCCATCAAACTATTATTCCGGGGTCATATTCAATAAATTCAAACTTCGGTAAATATTTCCAACTTAGGCTTCTAAGCCAAGAACCATAAGGGTCCAAATCAACCTAAAACCTTCCTGAAGCGAAACTAACCAACCCCGCAAGTCATAAAACTACAAATACACATGTGTGGAGCATAAAAAGAGGAAACGGGGCACAAATACACAAAACGGGGCATAAAACCCTCTCTCCTGCCATAAATGCTACATCACGAGTCTTTCGATAACCATAACTCTCCTTCATAGACCATGCTGTACAAAGCCGATCCTGAATCAACTTGATTTATTTCAAGGCATCCCCAACTAAATCATTCCCAACAACCTATCCTCTCCAAGCTTAAACTAACAAACTGGAGAAAGACACTGCCGCCCATATATGGCCTCATAAGGAGCCATCTAAATACTCGATTGGTAGCTGGTTTTGTAGGCGAACTCTGCAAGCGCTAGGAATTGATCTCGTCATCCCCTGAAATCCATAACACAGGCACGTAGCATGTCCTCCAAAATCTAAATGGTTCACACTGATTGTCCATCCGTCTGGGAGTACATTGATGTACTCAACTCAACCTGTGTGCCTAACTCATGCTGCACGGCTCTCTAGAAATGCGATGTTAATTTTGTGTCTAGATCAGAGATGATGGGCACCGACATGCCGTGGAGACAACAATCTCACAAATCTAAATCCGACCCATCTGCTCTGAAGAATAAGTGGTTAACACCGGGATGAAATGCACCGACTTGGTCAGCCAATACACAATCGCCCACACTGCGTCAAATTTCTTCGAAGTTCGTGGGAGCCTATCAATGAAATCCATGGTAATATGCTCCCACTTCCACTCGGGAATCTCAATTCTCGGAAGCAACCTACCCGACCTCTGATGCTCATACTTCACTTGCTGACATTTCAAGCACCAAGCCACATAGGCCACTGTATCTTTCTTCATTCTTCTCCACCAATAATGTTACCTTAAATCCTGATACATCTTAGCGGCACCCGAATAAATGGAGCACCGCAAACTGTGGGCCTCCTCAAGAATCAACTCACACAACCCCATCTACGTTGGGCACACATATCCAGCTCTATATCCGAAACACCCCATCATCTCCAATAGAAACCTCCTTGGCATCGTCGTGCTGCACTATGTACGTAAGGACAAGAAGTTGGGGTCGTCATACTGACATTCTATGATGCGCTTATATAAGGAAGACCGAGAAACCATGCAAGCACGAACCCGATTGGGCTCCAAAACATCCAATCTCCCTAACTGGTTGGTCAAGGCCTGAACATCCATGGCTAGTGGTCTCTCTGTTGCCGGTAGATATGTCAAACTACCCATACTCTCCGCCTTTCTACTCAAGGTGTCGGCCACCACATTGGGGTTCCCGGGATGATATAGAATAGTGATATCATAGTCTTTCCGCAACTCTAACCATCTCTGCTATCGCAAATTGAGATCTTTCTCCTTGAATAGATACTAGAGACTCTAGTGGTAGGTATAGACCTCTCATAGAATACCATACAAATAGTGCCTCCAAATCATCAGTGCATGAACAATAGCTTTTAATTCCAAGTTGTGCAACAGATAGTCCTTCTCATGAGCCTTCAGTTCCAAATTGCGTAGGCAATCACCCTACCATCCTGCATCAACATCGTGCCAAGCCTAGTACGTGACACATCGCAATACACAATATAAGACCCCAAGGTCGTAGGAAACACCTACACTAGGGCTGCTTTGATTTCCTTCTACCCAAACTCATCCACAAATGGAGATAATAGATATTTTCATTAATTAGACAAAATGGTGTTCACGTCTACAATACCAATTCTTTTCTAATAGCTTCATCATTTTTGAAAGTCTCAAATGGACAAGTAATACAACCACAACATAGCATAGTTTGTTTTTCCCAACACCAATACACAACCCACATTATGTCTACGAAGCCTCTATAGATAAAGAAGAGTACAATGATAATGCTGGCAACAAGGCCCCGGCTATACCTCAACCATAATACATAAAGAACAAAAGATACATGACCCCTGGATAAAGTGGGGCTCAACAAGTCAGCTGGGAAGAAGGTGTACTACTATCACTGATCAATGTCTCCTGCTGTTGAACTACCTGCATCCATTTAAAGATGCAGCGCCCCCGAAAAAAGGGATTTTATGTCATGCCCCGAACCTCGGAGCGAGACCAGTACCCGGTGCCTCACCTAACAGAGCGTACCAAATTGCGACTACGGGACTCAGAACATATAATGTCATACTTTGGCCATGGAGCCACCTTGCAACACAATTTGCAAAGCAAAATATAAAATTGAATGGAAACTAGCACTAACTAAACATCAATATAAAGCTAGGCCGACAAGGCCGTCATAGCTACTACAGTTGACAAACCACCAAATTATACATACCAGGCCTACAAACCCAANTATAGATAAAGAAGAGTACAATGATAATGCTGGCAACAAGGCCCCGGCTATACCTCAACCATAATACATAAAGAACAAAAGATACATGACCCCTGGATAAAGTGGGGCTCAACAAGTCAGCTGGGAAGAAGGTGTACTACTATCACTGATCAATGTCTCCTGCTGTTGAACTACCTGCATCCATTTAAAGATGCAGCGCCCCCGAAAAAAGGGATTTTATGTCATGCCCCGAACCTCGGAGCGAGACCAGTACCCGGTGCCTCACCTAACAGAGCGTACCAAATTGCGACTACGGGACTCAGAACATATAATGTCATACTTTGGCCATGGAGCCACCTTGCAACACAATTTGCAAAGCAAAATATAAAATTGAATGGAAACTAGCACTAACTAA
>AWOL01S0211145.1:0-22037 GCA_000715115.1 Nicotiana otophora
GGAGTTAGTAAAATTTGGGGGATTGAGACATGCGAAAGAAGAGATAAGTTATGTTATGTGTTTAAGGGAGGACTCTACTTCTCATTCAAGGGCGAATGATCCTAAGTGGGGGAGAATGTAACACCTCGAAAATTTTTTGAAGTACTTCAACACTATCAAGAAAGTTGATGTGTGCGTAGGAACAAGTTGTTATAGCAGTTGAGACTAATACCGTGCGTTGATGTAAAAATCGGGCCTTTTAGAAATGTTTGCAGTGTAAGAAATTGGTTTTAAAGTTTATAAGTATGGATAAAAGAAATAATCTCAACTGAGATGGTGTTGTCGGACCCATGTTAAATTGCGGAACATAGAATCACCCGCGAGTATGTGTGTAAGAATACACTCAGTAATTTAATATCCTCAGAAAGATTTCTGGCACGTTCAAGGACGAACGTATGTTTAAGAGGTGGAGAATGTAATGACCCGACTTGTCATTTTAAGAATTTACGCCTTGTTCAGTGACTTACGGTCTCGAGCAGTTTCGTAATATGAATTATGACCTGTGGGTATGGTCGAGTTTGATTTTAGAAAGATTCGGGATTAAATTGAAAGAACAATTATCATTTTTGAAGCTTAAATGAAAAGAGTTGACCAGAGTTGGACTTTTGAGTAAACGACCCCGGAATAGAGTTTTGATTATTCCAATAGCTTTGTATGGTGATTTTGGACTTAGGGGTGTGTCCGAAAAATTATTTGGAAGCCCGTAATTAAATTAGGTTTGAAATGGCAAAAATATGAAGTTTAAGTTGGAAGTTTGACCGGGATATGACCTTTTGATATCGGGGTTGGAATCCAGTTCTGAAAATTTTCATAGGTCTGTTATGTCATTTATGACTTGTATGCAAAATTTGAGGTCAATCGGACTTGATTTGATAGGTTTCGACGTCGAATGTAGAAGTTGAAATTTCTTAGTTTCATTAAGCTTGAACTGGGGTATGATTCGTGATTTTAGCGTTGTTTGATATGATTTGAGGTTTTGACTAAGTCCGTAATATGTTTTGAGACTTGTTGGTATGTTTGGACGGGGTCTCGAGTGGCTCGGGTGAGTTTCGGGGTAGTTTCGGACCATTTCTTGTCCATTTTTAGTTGCTGATTTTTGGCCACATAGGTATGCATCGCGAAGAGAAATGTTGCTGTTTGGACACTGTGAATCGCGACCGCGGAAGACTTTTCGCTATCGCGTAGAGGAAATCTCTATTGCACTAACCCGACTTTGGAAGCTCATATCTCGCAATCTATAAGGAATTTGGAGATGATCCAAAAATAAAAGTTGTAGACCTTTGTGTATAGTTTTCATAAAGGTAAACCATTTGTTATTTGGAGTTGTGTATCAAAAAGTTATGGTGGATATACTATAGGCTATCTGGGAAGAGGTTGGAAATCTCTGTTGCATAGGGCTGACTTTGAAAGCTTATATCTCAAAATCTATAAGGAATTGAGAGATGAGCAACAAATGAAAGTTATAGTCCTTGGAGTCTAGTTTTCAGAAAGTTAAACCATTCCTCATTTGTAGTTACGTACAAACTGTTATGACCATTATACTAGAGACTGTCTGGAAGAGTTGGGGAGTTTGTTCTTCGCGATCGCGAAGAGCAATTTTGGGGCTGAAAAATTTTGTGCTTCGCGATCTTCCGCGATCGCGAAGAGTAAATACTTGGGCAGTAGCTATATTTCGAGGTTTCAGCCATTTTTAAAATATTTGAAGCTATGGAGCTCGGATTGAAGTTATTTTTGAGGCGCTTTTACCATATAGATTGGGGTAAATGTTCTATATCCTAAAGTGACTATACTTCATGATTCTATGATTATATTCATCATTTATTTCGAATTTAAATAGAAGAAATCAAGATTTTTGCAAAATATTTCAAAAATAAAAATTTAAGATTTGGAGGTCGAGTTATTATCAGAATTTGATAAAATTGGTATGGTTGAACTCGTATCGGAATGGATGTTTGGATTTGGTAAATATTATGTCGGGTTCCGAGAGGCGGGCCCCGTGTTGACTTTTGTTGACTTTTTTTAATAAATTTTTAAGTCGGCGTATTATTATCCGGAATTATTGCCGATGAATTTTAATGAAGTTGTATAATTAGTTTGGATAGATTGGAGCTGTCCGGAGGTCAATTCAAGTAAAAAGGCAATTTTGAAATATCGACATAACTTCAAAAAGGTAAGTATCTTGCCTAACCTCGAGTGAGGGAATTACCCCTTAGGCATCGAGTCTTATATGGAAATTGTGTGATTGGAAGCCGTGTACGCGAGGTGACGAGTACGTACTTGAGCTTATATGTGCAAATTGTATTGGTTTAAAGTTTTAAGCATTTTATGTATTAAATTGAATAATTGTTGGCATTAGTAAATCCTTGAATTATCATGCCTCATTCCTTATTTGTCAAGTTTGTATTTTATATAATAATTTGGTGTTATTGTCACTTGAATTTTATGTGAATTCCGTGTATTTGTTGATTTGATATTCTTTTTTGGAATTAAATTCATGATGGAATCCTTATCTGCAAATATTTATTAAATAAGTTTAAATTGAGGAGTTAATATAATTATCAAGAATTTGGATTAATGAAGGTGTTGCCCTATACTGAGTATTTTCCACCTATGTTGATTGTTTTGAGGTTTGTATACGTTGTGTGGATCCTTGGGCTATTTGTTGAGAAATTTATTGATTCTGCTACATATTTGGAATTTGGTTGTGGTTAGTGGCAAATTATGATATGAATTATTGTATTGTGTATTGGTTTAAACACTCTCCTTGATGTTATTTATGCTTCCTATATTTCTTGTTAATGATATACATGTGCTTGGTAAGGAAGAGTGTAAAGCACGAAGGGTGATGTCATGCCATTTGAGAATGTAAAGCACGAAGGGTGATGTCGTGCCATTTGAGAGTGTAAAGCACGAAGGGTGATGTTGTACCATTTGAGAGTGTAAAGCACGAAGGGTGATGCCGTGCCATTGAGAGTGTAAAGCACGAAGGGTGATGTCGTGCCATTTCATTAATATTATCAGGTGAAGATGAGAGTAAAAGCACAAAGGGTGATGTCGTGCAATTATTTTTATATTATCATATATTCATGGCACGAAGGGTGTTTCGTGCAGGCGAGGACGAGAGACGTACATTATATTGTGATACCGTTTTATTGTGTATACATTCATGCCTTTATCTTGAGATGTTATTGTGTACCTATATTTTCTATGTGACTTGTAGTCGTTGTTGCTTCATGTGTGCCTCCACTTTATTTCTTTTATTGTTATTGGTATTTCTCCCACCTAGTTGGTACTGTTATATGTATGTACGGTGAGAGAGATATAAATGCACGAAGGGTGTTACCGTGCCAACTGATTTGATCGATATATATATATATTGTTTGAGAATGAGACAAGTGCACGAAGGTATTGCCATGCCTTTTGATGTGATATGTTGAATATATTTCTCACGCCAGGAAAGTTAAATGAGGTGTCACATGGTAACTTTTGTTTGAAAGAATTATATAGAAGGATATTTATTTGAAAGAATTATAATATAAAGATATTTACTTGAAAGAAGTATATTTGAAAGATATTTACTTGAAAGAATTATATTTGAAAGATATTTACTTGAAAGAATTATATTCGAAAGATATTTATTTGAAAGAATTATATTCGAAAGATATTTATTTGAAAGAATTATAATGGAAAGATATTTATTTGAAGGAAGTATATTCAAAATATATTTATTTAAAAGGATTATATTCTAGAGACTTTTATTGAAAAACTTATAGATAAAAGATATATATTTTGAAGGACTTGATTAATTGGTTGTACCTGTGTTTATTATTCGTTTGAGTAATATTTGTGATGTTCCTGTTGCCTTGCTATTTAAATCACTAGTTGATTGGTGTTGCTATCACTGCTATTTGTTTTCTATTATTTTTGTATGATATATTGCACAGATTATTTGACTAGTGGGTGTCTTGACTGTACCTCGTCACTACTCCACTGAGGTTAGTCTTGATACTTACGTGGTACCGACCGTGGTGTACTCATACTACACTTCTGTATATTTTTTGTACAGAGCCAGGTATTGAAGATATCAGATTCGGACAGAGAATAGAGTATGATCGTAAGGATTCAAGGTAGAACTGCTTGGTCATCGAAGTCCCTTGGAGTCTTTCCATTTTATTGTACTGTTAATTGCTTATTCGATCAGTACTGTATATTCAATCCTTGAGATAATTCCATGTATTCAGTTAGAGTTCGTGACTTAGTATTACCAGTCTTGGGAGTTCGTATTAATATTTATATATAAAAAAGGCTTGAATTATGATTATAATCGGCTTACTTAGTCTTAGAGACTAAGTGCCATCATGACGTCTGCGATGAGATTTTTGGGTCGTGACATTTCTAGGAATAAAGAACCTGGGGATGCTGACCTAAAGGAGATAAATGATATTCTAAAGTACCTTGTGGAACAATATAATGAGAAACCACTGTAGATATAAAGGCAAGAGGCAACTATGCGCAACTTGGAGGCTCAACTGAGTCAACTAGTTGAACCTTATAAAGCTGACATTATGGATAATAGCCAACAAGAGGGTGAATTAGCCACAGAAATTGACATTATAATGGAGGAGTTGTGAGTAGAATATGACCAAACCAACCAATTAGAATTTGAGGGTGCCGAGGTTGAAGACATGATACTAGATTAGCCAAGGACATTGAGGATATAAATATAGTTGACTCCAGTGTGATATGTGTTGGGGATGTCAAAAATCTTGAAGTTCTTGTATTTTTACGCGTTGGACCTCATTCCAAATACTTCTCTGCCTTGTGTTCTGATGGTGAAATGGGAATGAATCCTTACAAGCATACAAAGGAGTAAACGGAAGAGGTAGATGAGCCTTATATTCTGAAATTTTCAAAGTCGTCTACGCAAGATGACACTCCTCAGCCGGAAGCCCAAAAGTGCATAACGAATCATTTAATTTTTGGCTAACAAGAATTTGTACCACCTCAAGAGCATAATCATAAGCTTGAGTCAAAACTCGGGGTTCAGTTCATAAGCTCAAGGTGGAGGCAAAAAGTAATTTACGTCATGCCACGACGTTAACTAAAGCGTTTGTTGGGAGGCAACCCAAATTTACTGTTTTTTTTAATTGTGTTATTTTTGTGTTGTATTACTATTTTTGATTTTGTAGGAGTAGGAGCATGAGAAGCAAATCCATTGAAAGAAATCAAAAGAAAGGAAATTAGGTGGTTAAAACTAAGTGTGGGGTTTCCGCACAAAGAACCAAGTCTAGGAGAAGTCTGAATATCCTATGAGCTGATAATGCTTCGGCCTTTGGCCTACCAGGGAGTTTCTTTTACCCTCCTGTATTTATGGGTGTGCATTGAGGACAATGCATAATTTTAAGTGTGGGGTGAAGAGACTGTTTGGGTATTCCTATGCTATTTTATTTGTGTTATTTTATGTGTGTTGAAAAGGAAGTGTTAGGTAGAAATAATCCCTCTTGATTTTCCTTATGGCCACTTTTCTTTTCCAAGTGATGATTCTTTGAACTAGGTAGTAATTTTTTTTATAGGTAGAATTTTTATAAAGTTTTTGACTTTTTCCAACGATAGACTTCCTAGATAGTTTTCTTGATGGTTTAAATTCTACAAAAAACACAAAAAGATTTTCATTATTTTTTCTTTTTGAATTGATAATGGAACGGGAAGAAGCTTGAGTAAATTGTGATTTTGACAAATTTTATATCGGGACTTAGGTCTGAAGTATTTGAACTAAGTACTTTCTTCATGGTCTTTGTAATTACATGACGTGAAAATATGTGTGGCTTCCTTTTGAAACTGAGGCTCATCTTTCGACTCTTATGATAAATTCTCGTGTGCTTCAATTTTATGATGACTATACTAGTTGCTTTAACTTGAGAGTTGGGTCTAAGTCGTCCTGAGTGAGTCATGTGCATCATGTGAGGTGAGATTTTGATGTACTATGTGCCATCCTTGCTAAGTCTAGAATTTGCCCCATGTGTGAGTCAAAGCAAAATGATTAAGTATTGTAAGTTTGAGAAGTGATATAGGCTTCTTTTGATTAACCATTTAGCATATTTGCCTACCAATGCTAATATTATCCGTAGTTACCCCTTTTGAGCATGTAGACCTTTTCTTTAGCAACCACATGATTACAAGCCAAATCCCCTTTATTCTTAATCAATCTTGTTGAACATTTACCTTCGAAAGCACTTAAATAGCTAGAAGAGTTAAGAAAGAGAGTGGGTAGCTTTTGAGTGGAACCATAGAAAGGCCGAAAAGGTGCACTTGTGTACAAAAAAAAGGTACTAGCCGAAAATACCAAATTAAGGAGAGTGAAAAAAAAAAAGAATAAAGCCTCCATATCTTTGTCTGGGCTAGTAAATATCTATATGTTGATGTGCTTAATGAAGAGGGGTCTAATTGTGTATGGTTTCATCCCAAGACATTGAATTGGTCATGACAAGAAGGTATTTGAAAGTGAAGTGTAGTGTATTAAAGTGCTTAGGATGGTTAGTCACTATTTTCTCAAATATATCCTACTCGTCCTTTAGCCTACATTATAACCTATAAAGTCCTACTTGATCCTAGACTTTGCGAGCTTAAATTAGTAGAGACTTAGACTACAGGCAAGCCTATGGTACGACCTTTGGTGGCATAAGAGTTTCTTTGTGAGAGTGAGCGAATTCTTTCAATATTTGAGTCCTTAAAATATACTTGAACTTACATTGAGTGTGTGAACTACTTTCTCTGTGGTTTGTTGGTGAGGTACATGATTCGCAAAGGATTGGTAGAGACCTTAATGTTTGAGTTAGCACAAGGATCGAGTCATAGTGTGCGATGCATTGGAGTCAAATTTTGAGGCGCGGATGTTATAAAGAGTCATATGAATATTTTAAATAATCTTGGCATGAGTTTAAAACCCGAGAAAATGTATGAAGAGTACATATGCTGGGTTCTAAGCGTTGATATAAATCATTGTCATTGGTATGATACTTGAGTATGTTTTAAAAGGTATTTATTGCCTATGCGCTTAATTTTAAGTTGCTCGAGGATGAGCAAGAGTTTAAGTGTGGGGTGGTGATAAAGGATGACAAGTGCATGTTTTGAGTGTGTTTCTATGTTATTTCTTGTGTGAGTTACGAGAGTTCATACCACTTTTGAAGTGAAAATATGTTCATTATGTATTTCTTATGTGTAGGAACAAACTTATGCGGAAAAGGATCAAATAGGAGAAATATTGGTGAAAAAAAGAGCTGAAGAGAAAAGTCCCGGACAGCGAAATGAGGTTCACTGTCAGACCGGGATCGGAGCAGAAGAAACAAGAAAAGTCCTGGACAGCGAAACAAAGTTCACTTCGCCAGAGCGGGACAGAAGCAGAAGAAACCAACTTCTCCAATCTGAAATAGAAGAAGGAAAATTCGCCCCATACAAATCCTAGTCGCTATAAATACATCCTAAAACCTGCTTTTTAATGGGAGACACTACTTTGGAAGGAGAGAAGACTTTGGGGAGGCAATAACACGCTAAGAGAAAGCAGGAGAAGGATTCAACTTCACGTTTTTCCCTCTTTATTCCTCTATTTCAATTATTGGTTATGAATTCTAGTATTGTCATTTTGCTTACTATTATGAATAGCTAATTTGTTATCTAGGGTTTTTGACAGAATTTTTTATAGGATGAATTCTTATTATATTTTTATATAATTGAGCCGTTAGATTTCTCTACTTGTTCAGCTACATATTTGTTGCTATTGATTGAATGACCATCAATCGACTGTGCATATTTAGTGTATACTACTCGAGAGAGAGTACACATTTAGGTAATTGTTGAACAATATCACATCTAACGTATGTGAGAGATCAATACAGAAGGTTTAAAGGTGGGATCAGAGATAACGAAACCTTTGTGCGATCGTAGTGAGCGGTGAATTAGTGCCATCTAGTATAGTTCGAGAGAATATGTCTAGTAAATTATGATAGTTGCTCGAGAGAGAGAGATACGACACCCAAAGTGCTCATAATTGGTAGATAATAATGAGGAAAAATTATAGAAGACATAGTGAGAAGGATTCTGATAATTGAGGAAATCATAACTCTAGACCTGCTTAATCTTGTCTCCAATCCTTAGTATCTCTAATTGGTAATTCACTTTTTTAATTTGTTAGTTAATTAGTTAGACATAAGAATCTTAATATTTATAACTTAGACATTGTTCGAGCATGTCTTCTAAGTGATAGTGAACAGTTGTATATAAGCCATAGTTTTCAGTGGGATTCGACTCTAGACACTTAGACATGATTATATTTGTAGTGACCGCTTATCCTTTTTAGGACTAGAGTTGGACGTGATCACTATTGCAATTCCTCATGGGAGTCAATGAGACATATGAACAGGCATGTGAGCAGATCATGATGATGGATCCACTTCCAACTGTGAATAAAGCCTACTCCATGCTGATGGAAAGAGAAAGACAAATAAGTATGGTAAATGTAGTGGTTCCTGATGACAATGCTGAGGTGACAGCCTTGTTAACCACAAAAGGATTCAATGCTCAAAATCCTAGGAATAATTATAATTTGTTTTGTGACTATTGAAGAATGAAAGGTCACACTAGAGAAGGATGTTATAAATTGATTGGTTACCCTGATGACTTCAAGTTCAAAAAGAAATTTGGAGGCAATACAGCTCACAACGTAATGGCTGGGGAATCCAAGCCACATGATACAACGGGAAGGGGAGTGAACCAAGATGCCTTCAAGGTTCCTTAAATTCCTGATTTCATAATAGAACAGTACAACCAGATACTTAGGCTGCTAAATAAAGAGAATATGCCAGAAGCTTCAACTAATATGGTAGGTAGTATTAATGCTTTCTTTGTTGATGATAATAATCATGAGTTGATTATATATATATATACTGGGGCTACAAACCACATGATTTCTAATTTAGACATTAGAAAAAAAATTGGAAGTTGCTGGAATACATTCAAAGAAAATACACTTGCCTAATGAAGAAGTATCAAATGTGACTCATATAGGATCATATAATGTAGCAAATGCAGGAAGATTTGATAATGTGTTATACTTACCCGAGTTTAAGTATAATTTATTGTCAGTGTCTAAGATCACAAGGGAGTTAAATTGTTATGTAGCCTTTTACCCTGATTTCTATCTACTTCAGGACCTTTGCAGTGGGAAGGTAAAGGTGATTGATAAAGAAAAGAGAGGCTTTTACCTATTACCACAAACTACTGCTAATAATAATAAAGGGATACTTCAAGGATTGGTTGTAAAGAAGGCAGATTTAGACATTGGACTTTGGCACGGAAGGCTTGGATATGCTTCAACAAGAGCAATGAAGTATCTTTTTTCATTAGCCTATGATGACTGTAAAAGGAAGATAGACAACTGTAATGTGTGTCCCCTAGATAGACATTGTAGGCTACCATTTAGCACAAGTAGTAGCATAGTTGAAGATGTGTTTCACTTGTTACTTATTGATGTATGAGGACCATATGTTGTACAAACTTTTGATGGCAAAACTATTTTTGACAATTGTTGATGATCATTCACGGATGACTTGGGTTTACTTGTTGAAACTGAAAAGTGATGTATTGATTTTACTAATAAATATTTTGAAGTTAGTTCAGACTCAGTTCAATAGACAAGTCAAGATTGTTAGAACAAATAATGAGACAGAATTTGTAAATGAAGAATGCAGTAAGCTGTTTCAATCAAATGGAATCATCTATCAAAGGACATGTGTTTACACACCTCAACAGAATGGAATTGCTGAAAGGAAGCACATGCATGTGCTAGAAGTAGCAATGGCAATGAGGTTTTAAGGGCACATACCTCTGCGATTTTGGGGACACTGTATGTTAGTAGTAATGTATGCCATTAACAGGTTGCCATCAAGTGTATTAGCAGGTAAAAGTCCTTTTGAAGTTTTTTATAAGAAAAAACCCAACATTGAACATATCAGAACAATTGGTTGTCTGTGCTTTGCAAAAAGGACGAATGTTCATGACAAGTTTACAGCTAGAGCAACAATAACAGTTTTAATGGGCTATTCAGAAATCACAAACGGTTACATTTTATATGATTTGACTAAGCAATGTTTTTTTTGTGAATAGGGATGTTATTTTAAAGAGTCCTTATTTTCTTTTAAATATAAGAAACAAGAAAAACAACATCTATCTCTAGACATGGAGCTTTCAGAACATGATGCACAACCAACACACCAAATGACATTCCAACAAATGTCTTCAACATTGAGGAGCAGATTGTCCTTAATGATACTACAGGGACTGCTGATGAAGAAGCGAACATGAATTTAATAGATTATGTTCTCCACCAACATTTCACTAATGAGGAGACATAACAAACAAATGATGGAGTGCAAAGCCATAATGAAGATGGTATTAGGAAGTCCACCATAGGAAAATGAGTACCAGTTTGGATGACTGACTATGTGACTGCAGTTGCACTAGATCAATCACCTAAACCTTATTCTATTTGCAATTATGTGTGTTATGATAGATTGAAGCCATCCTATCAGAGTTATTTGGGAGCTTTATCAGCTGTTATTGAACCTAAAAAATTCTATGAATCATCTAAAGACAAAAGGTGGATTGAAGCCATGAAGGCAAAAATCCAAGCCTTAAAAGACAACAAAACATGGGAACTAGTGGCACTACCAGCAGGAAAGATTTTTATAGGTTGCAGATGGGTTTACAGGGTGAAGTACAAAGTAAATGGAGATATTGAGAGCTTCAAGGCACGTTTGATATCCAAGGGGTATAGCCAGAAAGAAGGCTTGGACTACCATAAAATATTTTCCCCAATTGTGAAAATGGTTACTGTGAGGGTAGTGATTTCTGTTGCAACAACTGAAGGGTGGTATATACATCAAATGGATGTATATAATGCCTTACTTCATGGGGATCTATATGATTAAGTATGCATGAAGTTGCTTGAGGATTTTGTCAGCCAGGGGGAGAAAGAAGGCAAGGTGTGTAGACTTGTCAAATCCCTATTTGGGCTGAATCAAGCAAGCAGGCAGTAGAATATCAAGTTAACTAAGGCACTGATTTATCAAGGATTTGTGCAAAGTTCTCTAGACTATTCCTTGTTTACAAAAAAGCAAGACAGTAAAATAGTAGTCATCCTTGTTTATAT
The DNA here is from genome assembly GCA_000715115.1 of Nicotiana otophora. Classification (NCBI taxonomy): domain Eukaryota; kingdom Viridiplantae; phylum Streptophyta; class Magnoliopsida; order Solanales; family Solanaceae; genus Nicotiana; species Nicotiana otophora. The sequence continues at coordinate 11,243 of AWOL01S0211145.1, forward strand.
GGATGACATGCTAATAACTGGTAATGATCTGATGCTTATAAAAGAAACCAAGAAGCAATTGCATCAGTGCTTCAAGCTTAAGGATTTGGGGGAACTAAAATATTTCTAGGGCATTGAATTCTGTAGATCTCACAAAGGGATTATGATGAATCAAAGAAAGTATAGCTTGGATTTGATATCAGAAATGGTATTGAATGCAGATAAGCCAAGTTGGATACCTTTGGATTGTAGTCAGAAGGTCACAACTGCTGAACTAGATGGCATCACGGGGTCAGGCAGTGATGAACCATTGGAGGACAAGGGACAGTATCAAAAGCTGATTGGCAAGTTGTTGTATCCAACTTTGACCAAGTTAGACATTGCTTTTGTTGTTCAGACACTTAGCCAGTTCATGCGAAACCCAAAGAAGTCGCACTGGAAAGCAGCTATAAGGGTGGTCAAATATGTAAAAAGGGAACCAAGATTAGGCATTATGATGAGCAGCAATAAGAAGAACACTTTGACTGCATTTTGTGATGCTAATTGGGCATCTTATCCAAACACAAGAAATTTGTAACATGATTCATTGGTTGCATGAAAGTCTAAAAAGCAAAGTATAGTATCCAAAAGCTCGACAGAAGCATGACTTCAGTGGTTTCAAAATTGATGTGATTGATAGGGGTGTTCAAGAAGCTGGGAGCAGAGGTATAATTACCAGTTTTGTTGTAGTGTGACAGTAAAACTGTATTGCAGATAGCAACAAATTCAGTATATCATGAGAGAACAAAACATATTTAAATAGATTGCCACTTCATTAGAGAAAAAATTCAAAAGGGGTTGATCAAGAGTGTACATGTGGGATCAAAAGACCAACTTGCAGACATACTCACTAAAGGGCTTTCAAGACCACAATATGAGTTTTTGATGTCCAAGCTGGGAGTGGTCAACATGTTTGCACCTACCAACTTGAGGGGGAATATTGAGGCAGCTAAGTAGTGAGAACGTGATAAGCATGTGTGTTAGTTAGTTAGGCAGTTAAGAGAAAATATCTAACTATTGTTAGAAGGTTGTTAGATGGTTAATGAGTGTTAGTTAGATAGTTAGTAGATGTTTTAGCTTTTGTATAAATAGATGTACACTGTACAGATTTCCATTCAGTTGAAAATGAGAATAGTTGATTCTCTCTCCCTCATTTTCTTTTCTGTTAACTGTCCTCTATAACTGAAGCACATAACTCAGCTTGCATGGCTGAGTAGCTCAGTTTTGTTCATCACATGTACTTAAGGGGTGTCAGCCGACACCCTTTCGTCGAAAAATTATATCATGTAGCTAGGCACATATTTTTTAAGTATGTATATATGCAACATATTGATACCCTTTGGCTTCTTCGTAAGTTTAGTTTTTTATATTATGACCCTCCTCCTCTCCCTCCCCCCAATAAAAATCTTGACTCCGCAACTGGCTTTACCTTATACGAGGCCTACTCAGCGCGAATCTAGATTAGTGGAGTTTGTGAACTTTGAATACTAAATGGCTAAACGCAAAAAAGAACCTTTAATTAGATAGCTAGGAAGTTCTTCCTCCTCTTTAATCGACATACGTAATGCGAATCCGAATTACCCAAGCCGGTGGACTTTGGGTATCAGATAGTTAATCCAGCGGAAAAATCAACTCTCGTGTGCATGACCAAAATAATAAATTCTGGTTTCTCCCCCTTCTACAGAATTGGAAGAAATTAAGAGGAGATTCATTCATTCAAGCTTCGATTTTTTCAGCATTTTCTTCATAGTAATTCTCTTTTTGTTGTTTCGACTCCGAACGGTTGTTTTGTAATTTATGTCAAAGAAAAAAAGGCATTCTAGAATATATATCTGAGTATAGAGTTTGATTGACAATTAGAAATTAGTGAACGCAATTGGTTGATCATAACTTGAATTTTATTAATGGAAATAAAGGAATAGTTTTTGTCTTACAAATCTTTTATGCCCAATTTTTTCTTTCACTAGCTGACTTATTCTAGCACGTTATTTTGTTTCTCACCTGTTGCTCTCAATTATTCTCACTTCTTGTTATGTTCTTCTTGTTATCATTCTTTCTTGTACACTTGCTACTTAAAAGATTACTTCTACTGCAGCGGCATACGTAAAATTTTTAATAGGAAAAAGGCCCAAAAATGACTTTGTGGTATTCGAAAAGGATCAATTATAACCCCCGTTTAAATTTAAATTCAAAAATGACCATGCCGTTATAAAATGGGTCTAATAATGTCCTTGTGTTATTCAAAATGGAACAATAATGTCCTGAATTTTTTTTTTTAAAATACTTTTAAAAACTGAAAAATATATATTCTGTAAAAACTAGAAAAAGAAAGGATTTTGCAAAATATATATTTTTAAGTCTTTTCAGTTTTTTTAAAATATTTGTTTTGTAAAAACTGGAAAAAAAAATATTTTTTTAAAAAACTGAAAAAAAAAACTCTCCTAAAGCAGTGGACTACATATGCATTAGTTTTAAAAAAATAAAAATATTTTGCAAATTTTTTTTTTTTCAATTTGACGGTTCAATATTTTTTCGGTTAATTTTGTTTTATTAAAAATTGACGGTTCAAGATTTTACAAAATATTTTTATTTTTTTAAAACTAATGCATATGTAGTCCACTGCTTTAGGGAAGTTTTTTTTCTAGTTTTTTTTTTTTTTCCAGTTTTTACAAAATAAATACTTTAAAAAAACTGAAAAGACTTAAAAATATATATTTTGCAAATTCCTTTCTTTTTCTAGTTTTTACAGAATATATATTTTTCAGTTTTTAAAAGCATTTTAAAAAAAAATAAAAATTCAGGGCATTATTGATCCATTTTGAATAACACAAGGGCATTATTAGACCCATTTTATAACGGCATGGTCATTTTTGTATTCAAATTTAAACGGAGGTTATAATTGATCCATTTCGAATGCTACAAGGTCATTTTTGGGCCTTTTCCCTTAAAACAAACCAAAAGAATTGCAAAACGGTAAATCAGACGCCGATGTTCGATCCCATAACCTCCATTTAAAAAATAGAAACGCTGTACTGACGAACGTTTTTTTTGTTACGGAATGTCCATTTTATTACATAATTTGTTTTTGGCATATTTTTTGTATATACTTTTAATAAAAAATTTCGATGAAACGGCATAATTTTAATATCCTTAAAGAGCAAACAAAATAACTTATACTAGGATCGTAAACTATCAGGCCTTTGGTGCAGTTGTAAGAGTGTATTAATTGGGTGTACATCACCCGTTTGAACATAAGTATTGTAGTATTTCAAATAGAATATGGTAGAGGAACGGGCCAATTATCCATTATATTTCAAATAGAAAATGGTAGACGGAATATCTAATGAACTTTCAGAAATTTCCTTCTTTATAGTTTATAATATAGTTTATATTAGAAATATTTATGTTAGTCGATGAACTATAAAAAGTACCCATTCTAGTGCATTAAAATGTCTCCTACCACAAAAATTTGCTATTATGATACAAAGCACCTGCATTGATTTTAATCCTAAAAGGAGGCCCAAATCAACAACTCCATGTTTTATTATTAAACTAGAAAAAATGATTTAAATTACAAGAAAATTATTATATCTCTCCAACCACTTCTGTCATGATAATTTATACCAGACTTTAAGCTTCTATAACTTTCTTTATGAAAAGGAATGTAATATAAATTAATAATTAAGAATTGAATAAATTCTTTGAAAATTTCTCAATGAAACACACCTCATCTTTCAATATTTAAGACAACAAAACCTAATATATCTACTACTGATCTTATTGGTGAGACTTGCAAAATCAACTCTCTCTCCACCATCAAGGATGTGTTGAAATGGTCGGAATCTAACATTTTGGGTTTTTTCACTTTTAATTAGAGTTCTCGAATTCTAACATTTTAAAATGGAGAATCTTTCGCTAGCTATGAAGCGCTTCACCTTATTGTAGGCCTACTCAGAGATGGATTCAGAATTTTATGGGTACACTATAAAGAGCTGAATCTAGAATTTATATTTGACAAGTTCAACTTTTAGGTTCTTATTATGAAACTATTATCATTTAGAAATTATAGGTTAAAATTAAAAATTATCTTGCAATTTTAGTGATTTTTAATATTAACATATATACATATACTCCATATAAAAAATGCTAGAATCATTGAACCATACTACATCATTAATGCTATTAGTTTTAATTATATAAAATTTATCGATGACAAAAAGAGATCAAGGATTTCAATGTATTAGATTTGGGAATTTTGAATGAATAAATCAAATAAAAAAAAGAAAGAAAAAGAAAAAAAATACTTAATTAAAACACAAGAGGGACACTAGACATACCTACAAACTGAACATCTAACTTCACTTGTAAAGGTGTACCCAATAATCATTGCACTATATGAGTCTTTGAGTATGAGTGCACACATATATATTTAAAAAATATAACATTATTAAATATGGTATCGAGAGAGGAGCATTGGTTGATGTGCCTCATACTCCAACACATAGATATGTCCATGAGCCTATTCAGCGCGAATCTAAATTAGTGGAGTTAGTGAACTTTAAATACCAAATAGCTAAATCGAAAAAAAGAACCTTTAATCAGATAGCTAGGATTCTTTCTCCTCTTTAATCGACCTACCCAATACGAATCCGAATTAGCCAAGCCAATGGACTTCAGGTATCATACTTCTAACTGTCCTTTAATTTTTTAATTTTTATTTATTTATCAATTCTCAAAATAACAAGGTTTGCAAACATTAAGTTCTTTTTTCGAGTCAGTCTAAATCCAGAAAATATTAATGAGCTATCCAAATTAATACACTCTGGTTTCTCCCCATTAATCTACAAAATTGGAAGAAATTAAGAGGTAATTCATTCATTCAAGCTTCAATTATTTTCAGCATTTTCTTCACAGTAATTCTCTTTTTGTTGTTTCGACTCCAAAAGGCATGTTTTGTAATCTATGTCAAAGAAAAAAAAGGCATTCTAGAATATGGTTTAGTAAGCGGTATTAATAATTAAAGAAGTGAACATAAATGCTGGAAGAAATGACGAGAAAGATGAGAAGTTAGGAAAAACAGCAATAGAAAACTAACACGTCCTAAATATAGGAATAGGAATCGCATAAAAGAATGAATAACCTTTTCAAAATTATAATTCCGAATTTGATAATGTGCTGCAAATACATGATGAAAAAAGCCTTGGTATGTTAGTTTAACCATTTTATTCACGGGTGAGATGAAGGATTCAACTCTTTATGATCTCTAATAGAAACAAACCAAGCTAAGAAAAAATGGCAGAAGGGTAAACCAGACGACAAGGTTCGATCCCGTTGCGTAGTTAGGCGTGCGTCACCGGTTTGAACATTAGTAAGGCAGCCCGGTGCACTAATCTAAGCTCCCGCTATTAACATTAGTATTGTAGAGAAAAGACTAGTATATATTCAACTAGAACATGGTAGAGGGACGAGTCTATTATCCACTGAGTTTCAAGCCATATGCCAACTGATAGTAGAAATCAACAAAAAACTATCAAAATCCGAAAAAGAAAATCCGAAAATTAAGTTGATCACCATAGAAATCAACAAGTAGAACTTTTCAAATACATTAAAATTTCTCAAACCGGAATATCCCGAAATGCAAAGAGTAAAAAGAGCTCTGAATCTGGTGGAGTGAACAAAGAAATGGGAGTTCTTTTCAATGAACTAGTATTACATTTTGATGATGTTGAAAGTATTCTTCTCTTCTTCTTTGGTGCTGGTGGGCAAGTCTTGATTTCTGGAATTTGATATCTCTTAGCTTTTGGAGTTGAACAACAATATTCATTACTAGTACTATTTGATCCATCAATCATAGTACTATTATTCTTCAATGAAGTTTTACAAGGAGAAATAATTGATATCTCTTCATTTTTCTTCAATGGCTGCTTCTTCTGTTGTTGCTTTTGTAGATTTTTTGTTGAACTTCTTCTACTAGAAGGACTCATTATATTAAAGGGTGTATCAAATTAACTAAAATATTTGCTAAATATGGATTAAAATTTACTTAGAACTCTCAATACAAAGAGTAGAAATAAGATTTTTTGGCGTGAATCTGAATTAATCAAACTCAAAGCAGATACCAAATATTGAGTTGAAAAAACAAAAAGGAGATGAAAAGAAAAATATAGGCAAGTAAAGTAAAAGATGGTGTTGTAGGAACAAAAACGAAATTGATGAGGAGTTTTGAGAGAATTGGAATAAACCGAATAGTTCATTTATAAGTGATTTCAACCAGGGTATGTATTATATTGATTGATGAGTAAATATTGGGGCAGCTTGCCCGCTGCCCAAGGACTGCTTGACAGTTGAAAACCTTAAATTGAGCAAAGTTCAAACTGGAGACGCATCGGAAAAAAAAAAAAATAATTAAGAAAAGAAACTGAACTCTTCGTTACATTTTCCCTTTCAAATTTAAGTTACACACATTGTTAACGTAAAAACAATTCTATGTCATCAAGTCATATTTATTTGTTAAAGCATAAAACATATTTTATTTAAGATTAAAAATATCACATTCTAAGAAGACTTACTTGTAACTATATCTTTTTTAAGCTCTTCCCTTTAACCTTCTAAAGCATTTAAAATAAAAATTAAGCTATAGTGTTATACACTTGCACAATGACGATGTCAAAAATTTATACAAAGAAAATTTCAAAAATACTAAAATATCACTGTTTACCCGTAAAATGGATGACAATTGAATTTATATGTGGTTCTGAGAATATGTGGTATAATTCGATACAAATTGAGAAAATATATAAATGAATATCGAAATTAATTGTGAAAGAAATGAATGCAAACCGAATGGATTAATTAGTCTAAGCCTTTAAGTTTGTTCACCTTCAAACTGAATGGAGAGTAGCTGATAGACGAACAAAATGACTAAATATCAAAACTAGAAGAAAGATAGTATATTGCTTTATGTTCTATGAATCTGAATGAATCCCCTTACAAATAATTAGACTCCATTTATATAGTGGGGAAGTTATATTCTTAATATAATTTTTTAAATACATCAAGGAATCTCATGATAGATTAATTAATTGGTCTCTCATTGATATGCGCCGTGATTTTCGCCGAGATTCTCGCCCAATTGCAGATATTCCGGCTTTCTGTTTTTTGGCTCGATAAGCTTTCCTCGATCGGTCTCTATTTAGCCCGATCTCGATCTTGACCGGCCTCTATTTTGCTCGACCTTGATTTTAGCCGATCTCGATCTTGACCGGTCTCTATTTTGCTCGTCCTCTGAGTCTCGAGTCCGGTAACCTAACTTTGCATCATGGCTTGATATTACACGAAGTTGAACTTTGTCTATTATGTTCCAATCTGGATTATTCATACGAAGAGCAAACTCGGTTTTGACCGTATAGAATCGCACCTGGAATTTAAACTTATGACATAAGGTAAATTTTGTATGTGTTTTGTCATTATACTGAAATTTTCTTCTTTTTTTAAGATGATTCAACGGTTACAGAACATAATAGTGCACAATATAGTTTTCCTATGTAGAGGATTTAATCGAACATCTTCGGTATATATAGCTCCGTCCCTACTCATAGTGGAACGGATCTTTTACAATATCGGTACGGTAGTTTAACTGCAATAGCAAGTTAATTGTGTAATATTTTTAGTTTTTTACCAAGTTAATTATCAATTAGTGATAATTAAAGGATTTACTTATAATTATTATTATAAGTAATTTAATTGCATAGATATTTTTATGCTATTAGTGCATAAAAATTATATTCTTTAAAATTATTTTTTGTTTATTTTAAATAGAATAATATTAGTAGCTTTATAAACTTGTTTTAGCTTTTCTTTTAAAGAGAAATTGTAAGAACATAGTAGTAAACAGTATCCTATTTTAGGTTAATGCATATTGTCGATAAGAGGGGGTTGCTCTAGCGGTGAGCACCCTCCACTTCCAACCGAGAGGTTGTGAGTTCGAGTCACTCCAAGAGTAAGGTGGGTAGTTCTTGGAGGGAGGGAGCCGAGGGTATATCGGAAACAACCTCTCTCGAGTCAGTCCAAAAGCAAGGTGGGGAGTTCTCGGAGGAGGGAGCCGATGGTATATCGAAAACAACCTCTCTACCCCATGGTAGGGGTAAGGTCTGTGTACACACTACCCTCCCCAGATGCGTAAGGTTTATGTACACACTACCCTCCCCAGATGGGTGAGGTCTGCGTACACACTACTCTCCCCAGACCCCACTAATGAGATTATACTGGATTGTTATTGTTGTATATTGTCGATAAGGTTCCACCCCGGGCTAGTATGTCCAATATTTTTCCTGGTGCCATGTCAGGGAAATTTCATATTTCAAACGCAGAAAGAAAAATTTAAAAAGATCAAATATTAAACCAATAAATAGAAGGGGCACTGAGTTGTAAAAGGAACAGTAACTGTTTTTGTCGGTCAATTTGGAAGAACAGATTGAATAATTAGTACTAGGATACCCCTTAGTTTAAGGCCAATCTTAATTAGTAGTAGCTCAATTTTATTATTCACTGAATTTTTCTTAACTTTGGTACACTGAGTTTTAATTTGATATCATTCTCTGTCTCTGATGTTTTTTTTTTTTTGGTTCTTTTTCCATGTCGACAAGCATAAGCTGAATGTGCTTAGATTTTCTTTGGCTTTATTATTGACAGAGAATACTAAATGGAGTCCACCCATTTCAAGAAATAATTGTAAATTACTTTATCCGTCTTATTTTATGTGATGCATTTTGACGGGCAAAAATTTATAAAAAAATTATTTTATAATAGTTTAAAACAAATCATAAATATTTATGTTATTATAAATTATCTCATTAAATGTAAAATGAGAAGTTTAAATTAGACAGAAAGAGTAATACTTTAGGAATAAGTCCACAAATTGTTTACATGAATATCAATATATGGGGAATGATAGATGTTGACAGTGTAAGGATAAAGTTACGTAGGAATTGTTGAAGTGTATTTAGATAGATTTGGTGTAATTGTTATCTCATTAGGAGTCCTAAGCAGTGACTGCTTTGGAGTCTTATTCTCCAAGAAACTCCTGTAGATATTTATGTATTTGCATACAAGACTTGTGTGCTGTGAAGTGTGTTCTGTTCTATCATGGTATCAAGAGCCATCAGCGGTTAAACCAACCCAAAATCTTTCTTTTTGTCACAAAAGAGAGAGAGAAACATGTTTCCATGGGTGAAAACAATCGCTCTTTCATGATTTCAAGCCTATCTGTTGTCTCATCTTCTCCAAACCTCGCACATCAACTGCCCGTGAAACTCACATCTTCCAATTTTCTATTATGGAAGACACAATTTACGCATATGGTATATGCATGTGGTTTGAATCATCATATTGATAGTAGTAAACTGATACCAACACAATTTCTGGATGATACCAATACCAATCCCAACCCGGACTATACGGTTTGGCTACGTGAAGACCAACTTGTTTTAAGTTGAATTGTCGCTTCTGTTTCAGAAAGCATCCTGCCTCAATTGGTTGGAGCAACGACAGCTTATGCAGCTTGGGACAAACTTGTTACTGCATATGCTTCAGGATCAAAGCCACTGATTCGTGACCTCAAGATGTAGTTGCACACTTTGCATCGGGATAATGCTAATATTGAATCATATGTGCAAAAAGCAAAGGGAATAGCAGATAAGTTGATTGCATTGCAACATATTCCCAATGATGATTTGGTGGAATTTGTTCTTGCTGGACTAGAACCTGCCTATCATCCTTTTACGAGGTCTCTTGAATCACGTCAAGAGGATATTAGTTTTGATGCATTGTATGGATTGTTGTTGAATGAAGAACAACAGTTAAAAGGGGATGAAGCCCATACTGTCATTCCACCTACAACACAGTTTACTCAGAGTTCCTTTTCTACCACTCATGGACGTGGTAGATGTCACGACCCAAATCCGCGTAACCGGCACCCGACACACTATCCGACCCGAGTGAACGAACCCATATGTCAAGACCAAGTATAATTGCGGAAGCCAATTGAAAATCTTATACATTTTCAAATCAAGTCACAACATATTTTTCATTTCCAAAATCATACATGAAACTTTTCATAAAAAAGATATAATCAAATTAAATGATTATTCTTTTATGCTTGACGTCCACAATCCTATTTTTTCATCGTCTTCCATAATCAGCACTTGTAAATGTACAATTCGGGTGATTACTTAGTTGATCAATTTTATTTTTTGCTAACAAATAATTCCATAGGATCATAGTATTCATAAATTTCATCGCCAAGATTATCATTCATCTTCTCTCTTATTTTCTCAAAAGTACTATTTATGCCATGAACTAGAGTTTTATAATCCAATCTTTCAACCATTAAAACTTTTAACAAATGCTTCAAATACTTCTAACTACTCATAATAAACAAGTTTGAAGCATTGGAATTACCTCTAGTAGATCAATCTTGAAAAATCACAACTTTGGTGATTTTTGTGTTCTTGAGNAGATATAATCAAATTAAATGATTATTCTTTTATGCTTGACGTCCACAATCCTATTTTTTCATCGTCTTCCATAATCAGCACTTGTAAATGTACAATTCGGGTGATTACTTAGTTGATCAATTTTATTTTTTGCTAACAAATAATTCCATAGGATCATAGTATTCATAAATTTCATCGCCAAGATTATCATTCATCTTCTCTCTTATTTTCTCAAAAGTACTATTTATGCCATGAACTAGAGTTTTATAATCCAATCTTTCAAC
>AWOL01S0211151.1:0-10733 GCA_000715115.1 Nicotiana otophora
AAAAAAAAAACAATCAAGTTCCGTCGTAAAATTTGGCTTTAGTCACAAAATTTGTGGGACCCTGTCTTTTCCAAATGGGACTTTGTTTCTGCCACAATTAATATTCGACCCCACTTGTGTCAAAACTAAAGCATTCTCTTTTATTTTCTAAAAATAAAAATTCTTTATTCAAAACTATCATTGTTTGCCTAGACCTTTTTCCAGCCTACTACAAGGGTCTCGTATCCATCAATAAGAAGCTATAGTTTTGCGTTTTACCCATCAAATTGTTGCAATTTCGGTGGCATGGCATCCACAGATAACTAATCCGTTTAGAGTACGACTTCCGAGTAACCTACGAAGCTCGTGATGGACTTCCGAGTAACCTGTGATGATGTTCGTTATCTTGTAATTGTAGGAAACCGTGCTCGAACCTGTAATGATTTATTGTCCTTCCTTGCGATTTGAGTCTTTTTTTCTATATAAATTTGAGATACTTAAATTCCTATCTGTCTCTCTTTTGACAAAAATGAAGGACATAAACAAAATCACTGGGAAAACGAAAACAGAGAGATAGAGGGACAGAAACATGAAACGAAACTTCGTAATGCACATGGCTTGTGCGGATCCAAAAACAGGCTTAGTATTGTTTACCCTAAAAAACGGATAACAATTGAATTTATACGCGATTTTAAGGATACCTCATATAATTTAGCACAAATTAAGAAAACAAATTAATATTGAAATTGACAATAAAAGAATAAATGCAAACCACACGTATCGAATTGCCTTGGCCCTCGAGTTTGACCACTGTATTGGTAAAAGTAAATATTACACGTGGAAAAAAATATGTGGCTGATATGGCAAGACACATGGATTACTAAAAAAACGACAGCCGGAGATATGCATTAAAAGAGACATGAGTCGTAACCGATACGAGCAAATCACCCACGAGATGAAAGGATATGGTCGCTCGAGTCTAAATAGTTAAATGAAGAGGCACCGGCGGAATGAATCAAGACAATAAAAAGGGAAGATTCATGAATCGTCAATTAATGAGCGTGAATGATCACAAACGTTACAGAATATTCATGAACAGTTACGATTACCAATTATAATGTCTCATTAATATCATTAATGCTCATAATGATTCGGTCATAGAAGGGAAAAGACGTTGTACTTATAGACTCCTATATAAGGGAAGGAGATGCCACTTGTACAGACACGCTCTGATTATTATTGGAATATAATTACTTTATTGTGTTTTCTATTGATTACTTTGTCATTTCTTACTCTAATTTTCTTTCTTATTTATGAGAGAATATTGAATTTTTTGATTATCAGTAATACGATTACTTCTAAAAATAGGCTTTGACTGAGAATCTAATTCTTTGGTTAAACAAATTGGTTCTGTTACCGGGAATTATGATAATCTTCTCTTACTTTCCAAATCACTCTCTCTCAACTGAATCATGTCGAATGTCAATGACAACAACCAACAGGTAGAAGGAACTCCAGTTCCGTCACCTCAAGGAACCCCACGCAATTCAAGAGAAGCATCACCAGAAAGATCCACTACTCATAACAATGAACAACATGGAAATGAACAAACTGTCGAGCAGGATGTTGTGAAGCAGTTAATTGCTGAGTACGTGAATGATGCTCTCCAGGATTTCGTGAGGGGGCTACCAGTTGTGCCACCCACACCTCCACCAAATAATACTGCAACTGTGGAAATTCCACGATCAGGGTTGGCTAATTCTGGAAGCGGAGGAACTCCCAACGGGTCACGTGATGGGAGACGAGGTACGCCTAATAATTCTGATTTACAAACTTTAATACTAACCTTGCAGAAACAGGTGAAAGAACAAAACGACCGTATTGAGCAAATACCCGACGTACCACCTGTGATCAAAGGAGTTAATATCGACAAATATTCACAATAACTATGGAAACCAAGCGCAACTCGATTACCAATTCCCAAAAAGTTCAAAATGCCTGACATCCCGAAATATGATGGAACGACCGATCCACGTGACCACGTTACTGCATTCACCACGGGAGTAAAAGGTAATGATTTAACCAAACAGAAGATTGAATCTGTGCTAGCCAAAAAGTTTGGGGAAACACTTACCAAAGGAGCGTTAACATGGTACTCGCTTTTACCTGAAAATTCTATTGACTCTTTTGCTGAGCTTGCAGATCTATTTATAAAAGCACACTCGGGTGCACAAAAAGTTGAAAAGAGAATTAAGGATATATTCAAAGTAAAGCAAGGAGATACAGAATTGCTTCGAGAATTCGTAGACAGATTCCAACGTGAAAGAATGTTGCTACCAAGAGTACCTGACAATTGGGCAGCCATGACATTTGCAAGCAATTTAAACGAGAAAAGTTCAGAAGCTACGAGGAGGCTTAAAGAGAGCCTACGAGAATTCCCTGCCACGACATGGAATGATGTCTATAATAGGTACAGTACCAAGTTACAGATCGAAGAAGATATCATAGCTCAGTCAAGGGTTAAAGAAAAAACAGGTTCGAGGCGGTCAGAATCTGAGAAGAGGTCCGGAAAGAATAGGTACGAGCCTTATATGGGACCTTTGAGGCAAGAAGCTCGTTTCAAATTCGAAAACATGTGGGCTGATCATAGGTTCACAAATAGAGATTCGGGTTCGTCATCGTCGAGATTCAGAAAAGATCGAGGTGAACGTAACAGAGATGCTAATACAAACGCAAGGATTGGGGACTACAATTTTAACGTGAGTACCTCCGAGTTGGTCGCTGTTTTAAGAAGCATGGGGGATAAGGTATGATGGCCTAAAGAGATGAGATCAAATCCAAATAGAAGAAACCCAGACTTTTGGTGTGAGTTCCATAATGATCACGGCCATAGAACATCAGACTGCAGATTATTACAAGGTGAGGTGGAACATTTATTGAAGCAGGGCTATCTGACGGAATTGTTCAGCGAGAAAGGAAAACAATCTTACATGAAAAATAGGCAAGTGCCCCCAAAACCTCTGTATCTAAAGACAACAGTAAATGTGATAAACGGCGGAGAAGAAGTCAACGGCGTAACCTATATAGCTACGAGAAAAACAACAAAGTTCACAATAACTCACGGGAAGCGAACTCGTCAAACTCTGGAAGATGACAACATAACCTTTGGTGATGCAGGATGCTGATGGATTAATGATTCCTCACAATGATGCACTGGTAATATCTTTACTTATACATGATACTAATATAAAACGAGTTTTGATTGACCCAGGTAGCTCTGTGAATATCATTCTATTACGAGTAGTGAACAAAACACTGATGGCGATCGTATAGTTCCAAAAGCATGTTCCTTATCTGGGTTTGATAACTCAAACGTTATTACAAAGGGCGAGATTGAACTAAGCACATACGCAGAAGGGGTCATCAAAGAAATAAAATTTCAAGTGATAGACACAGATATGGCCTATAATGTGATTCTTGGGAGGCTGTGGATTCATGATATGGATGTTGTGCCATCCACATTACATCAGGTTATCAAATTCCCTTCATAATGGGGAATTCAACAAACTTAAGAAGCATTAATTCGGTGATACATCCAAGTCAAAAAGATACGAATGCAAGTCAAAAAGATACAAGTGTAAGTCAAAATAATGCGGGCTGCAAGTGAGAAAGATGCGGTAAATCAAATTTTAACATAAATTGTATCAAAACAAACAGACTTGGACTCCAGACCAGATGTAATTCAAGAGCCAGAGGAGAACGAAAACATTAAAACAACGATTGAGGAGCTTGAAGCTGTTCCATTATTCGAACAATGGCCAGATATAAGAATTCATATCGGAGCAAGGTTAAACCCAGAAAGGAGAGGTAAGTTAATTGAATATTTAAAAGCTAACGCGGATTGTTTTGCATGGTCCCATTCAGATATGACAGGTATACCTCCGGAGGTGACGACTCATAAATTAAATGAAGATCCATTATTCATACCTGTCAAACAAAAGAAGAGGAAGCAAGGATCATTCAAAAATCAAGTGATCGATGAAGAGGTACAGAAACTTTTAAAGATCGGTTCAATACGCGAGGTAAAATATCCTAATTGGTTAGCTAATACTGTGGTAGTTCCGAAAAAGAATGGTAGATGGAGAGTTTGTGTAGATTACACTGACTTAAATAAAGCATGCCTGAAAGATTCATTTCCTTTACCGCATATAGATCAATTGATTGATGCTACCATAGGCCACGAATTATTAAGCTTTCTAGATGCGTATTCTGGTTATAATCAAATAAAAATGGACCCCTTAGACGAAGAAAAAACTTCATTTATTACAAACAGGGGGACTTATTGTTACAAAGTCATGCCTTTTGGCTTGAAAAATGCTGGAGCCACGTATCAGAGGTTGGTGACCAAGATGTTCCAAGAACACCTGGGGAAGACGATAGAAGTGTACATTGATGATATGTTGGTCAAATCAACACAAGCGGAAGATCATTTTCAACATCTTTCAACTACCTTCGAGATCCTCCGCAGATATAATATGAAACAGAACCCAAAAAAGTGCGTTTTTGGCGTAGTTTCAGGTAAGTTTCTAGGCTTTCTCGTATCTAATAGAGGAATTGAAGTAAATCCTGCACAGATTAAAGCTATTAAAGAAATACCTGATATACTCACAAGCAAAAAAATGGTATAAAGATTGACAGGTAGGATTGCAACTTTGGGAAGATTCATTTCAAGATTTTCAGAGAAAAGCGTTAAATTCTTTTCAATATTGAAGAAGCAAAATCAGTTTCAATGGACTGAGGAATGCCGACAAGCTCTCAAAGATTTGAAGGCATACTTAACAAATCCTCCCTTACTGTCTAAACCAAGGGATGGAGAAATACTATTTATATATCTTGCAGTTGCAGAAGTAGCTGTAAGTGCAGTTTTAGTAAGGGAGGACAAAGGTAAACAATCTCCTATTTATTATGTTAGTAAATTTTTATTAGATGCTGAAACTAGATATCCTCATCTAGAAAAACTAGCTTTAGCATTAGTCATGGCAGCTAGGAAATTGATACCATATTTTCAATGACATCCTATCTCCGTAGTAACTGCATATCCATTAAGGAATATTTTGCATAAACAAGAATTGTCAGGCAGACTAGCCAAGTGGGCAATAGAACTAAGTGAATATGACATTATTTATCAACCTAGAACAACAATAAAGTCTCAAGTTTTAGTAGATTTAGTCGTAGATTTTAATAAAAAAATAATTCCTGAAGTAGAAAAGGAATTACAAATTTTTACTGGAGCTAATCCAGGTACATGGACTTTATTTAATGATGGCTCTTCAAATGTCAAAGGAGCCGATTTAGGTATTGTCTTAATCTCACCCCCAGGCGAAAGTATAAGACAAGCAATTAAATGTTACCCTATTACTAACAATGAAGCAGAGTATGAAGCTGTAATTGTAGGTTTAGAACTAGCACGAGAACTCTCCATAGAGAAAATCATGATTAAAAGTGACTCTCAACAGGTAGTCAATCAGATGCAGGGGACTTACACTGCTAGAGAGGCATGAATGCAACAATACTTGGAAAAGGCAAGAGAACTGGTCAGGCAATTCCAATCATGGAAGATCGTGCAAATATGCAGGGAAGAAAACGCAGAAGCAGACGCGTTGGCTAACCTTGCTTCAGTTTCAGAAGTAACGAGTGAAGAAAATGCTATTGTAATACATTTATTTCATTCAGCACTTGACCAGGATAAACATGAGGTAAGCTTTAATAATTTAACCTACGATTGGAGAAACGAGATTGTTAATTTTTTGCAGCACGGGATCGTACCTGAAGGCAAGAAAGAATCTCAATTGCTTCGATGAAAAGCTGCTCGTTACTGCCTAATTCGAGATAATTTATATCGAAAAATATTTGGCGGTCCTTTAGCAAGGTGCCTTGGACCCAATCAAACGGAGTACGTGATGAGGGAAGTACATAAAGGATATTGCAGAAATCACGCAGGTGGAAGATCTTTAGTTAAACCACTAATCAGGGCAGGATACTACTGGCCTATAATGGAAGAAGATGCGGAAAATTTTGTAGCCAAATGTGATAAGTGTCAACGATATGCCAACAATATGCATCGACCTGCAGAGTTATTACATATAGTTATTTCTCCATGGCTATTTATGAAATGGGGAATGGATATAGTAGGGCCTTTACCACAAGCTAAAGGAAAGGTACGGTTCTTATTAGTGTTAACAAATTACTTTTCAAAATGGGTAGAGGCAGGAGCTTTCAAACAGGTACGAGAGAAAGAGGTGAAAGAATTCACTTAGCAAAACATTATATGGCGGTTTGGAGTTCCAAAAGAAATCGTATGTGATAATAGCCCACAATTTATAGGCTCGAAAATCATGGAGTTCTTTCAAAGTTGACAAATCAAACAAATAACCTCTTCACCTTACCATCCCGTGGCAAATGGACAAGCTGAGTCAACGAATAAGATTATCATCAATAATTTGAAGAAGAAACTAGAAAAATCAAAAGGGAATTGGCCTGAAGAATTACTAGGAGTGTTATGTTCTTATAGAATCACATCAAAAACAGCCACGGGAAAAAATCCATTTTTACTTGCGTACGGTTCAGAAGCTTTAATCCCAGTTAAAATAGGAGAACCAAGCACGAGATTCACATTGGCAACAGAAGAGTCGAACGATGAGGAATTAAGAACAAACTTGGACTTACTCGAACAAAGAAGAGAAGCAGCTTTAATACGGATGGTAGCAAAAGCAAATCATAGAACGATACTACAACAGAAAGTCTCACCTCAGGTACTTCAAAATTTGGGACTTCATTCTTAAAACGGTTTTCCAATCAATGAAAACAATCGGAGCAGAAAAGTTAAATCCAAATTGGGAAGGACCCTATAAAGTTCGAGGTATTGCTGGAAAAGGTGCTTACGAGTTAGAAACCATGGATGGTAAGGTTTTACCCTCGAGTTGGAATGCTGTTCATTTAAAGAAATACTATTTCTGAGCAAAAGAAATACCCATAATTAGGTATCGTTCAATTACGATTTTTGTTTTGTACAGTTAAAATTATATTAACAATTTTAGATGATAGGCAAAAAGCTAGCCCACACCAAATGATGATATTAGACCTGAAAGACACATGGAAGCAACATTATTCCCGGTCTAGGGTTGCAACCTTTCTGATAGAAATAAAAAGGGTTAACCAGTCATCATCTAAAATATATATACCTCTGAGTCCCGTATGTTTTTCCTTTTCAGGAAATAGACCACATGGAAGGAATAATCAAGTGCTCTAGATTTCATACTTCAAAGCTCTAACACTTGGGGGACTATATATATGAAAGGCAAAGAAGACTGGAAAAGTCAGAATTCGAGTAAAGCCTGAGGCAATCTACCCAACAAATCGAAAGTTAAGAGCAAAAACACAAGCCTGATTCAAAAAGCCTATGATGAGGAATACACTCGTGGATGTAAATTACAAAATCTTACGAATATATAGGTTAAAGGCAATATTTACTCATGGGTTGCAAGATATACCCTTGAATTTTGTAAAATCTATTAAAAGAAAAATAATTACGAAAGAGTTGTAGATGATACTTGAATACGTGTAAAGTATTATACAGTTTGGAAGTTCAAACAATACAAAACTTCCTCAAATTATTCAAAGAAACATGTGTGTTCCTATTCCTTCTTTCGTATATTTACACCAATATGAAGTTGAGACGTCTTCTTTATTAAGTGTCATTTATAAAATGGCCCTCTTTTATAATTCGTGCATGTTCAAAAAGTCACGGAGTATTGAAGAATTTTAAATGTATAATAAGAGAGTAGTACAGAAACTCAAAATAAGATATTATAAGAGTTGAAAAAAAACTCGGACAGTAATATTATAATAACTTGGTTAAAACTAAGTATAAACTTAGTTCCAACTGAATTGTTTTATACAAAACCACAAAACAAACCAGGGGTAAAACTTTCCAAATCATTACCAAACCCCAAAACGGACCAGGGGTAAACTTCCACCAATAAAAAAAAACAAAACAACACTTCAAACATTTCAATCAAACTTTCACTGTAGGGAAGGATCTGAACCAGTATTATCAGAAGGATTCAAGTTGGCATCATCAGCAGCAGAGGGAACGACTTGAGCAGAGGAGGGTTGAACAATAGCTTCACTAGGAGTAAGTTCATCACCCTCGAGAATGCCGACCTCAGGTGAAGAAAAATTTTGACTCTGTTGAGTTTTCTCAATAGTTTCTATAGTTTTTGCAATTTCAGCAGCTAAGTCAAAGCCTTCCCGGCTTGCCTCCATTAAAGTTTCGAGGCGCGTGTTCAAGAAAGCCCAACTAACGTCAACAGTAGCCTTGTCTTCAAGGGCTTCATAATCCCTCTCCCACTGCTCAATCTCAGCTCTTAGCTCTTCCTTCTCATTCAAAACAGCATCATAAGAAGCCTGTAAGGGGGGCAAGAGACCTCTCTAAGAACTGAACTTGGTTAGAAGACACACAAAGATCTTCTTGAGTTTGGGTGAGTGTTTGAACAAGCTCCCTGGCGTAAACTTCTTTTTGGTTCAGCAGTTCCTTCAAACCCCTAATTTCTTCAGTGGATTTGGAAAGATGCTCAGCAAATGAAGACTCGAGAAGGTCTTTATCTTTGCCCGCTTGACTGGATGAGGCTTTCTTAACTGCCAACTCTGCTGCCATTACCTTCATCTGCTGCTCCAAGGTACACTTTTCTTCCTCTAAGACTTCTTTCTCAAGTTGAAAACTTTCGAACTGTTCCTTCTAGTTGTCCGCTTCGGTGCGATAGTCGTTCATTAATTGCTCAGTATGGACGATCCTCTTCATCATCTCCGTTCCAATTAGGTTGATCTACACAATGAAAAGTAAAATGTGATCATCAAATATACGTGAAAAGGAAATCACATGCAAAATAAAAGGCTAAGGCTTATACCTTTAAAGATGAATGTACAATATCATTCATCCACGTTAAAGAATTATGGCTTTCCAATTTGGACTTCTCAACTGGGACAATCAATGGTTTCAGCCATACATCAACTTGGCCAGATTTCTTCAGAAGATTACCATCCTCAGGAACCTCGATGGTAACTCTTTTCATTACCCTACTGTTACTGGAAGAACTAACTTCAACATGAGAATTTATAACAGTAGGGGCAGTTGAGGGAGTCGAAATAGCTATGGGCGGAGCAGTGGTAGCAGCAACAGGTGCGGGGAACTGATACAGAAAAAGAGGCAAGAGGCATTTCCTCATAAATAAAGCCAGAGTCTTCATTATCAAACCCACGAGAAAAGAGTTGTTCTGTAGAGTCATGGGGTGCGGCATGCATCTCTTCATCAGAGCTCACTAAGGTAGCACCTTCGGGCTCATGCATGGGAATAGAACTAGGAGGAGGAGTAGCTTTGTCATCCGAAATGACACGCCTCCTAGCTCGAGGCTTATGAACTAACAAGCCTTTATCCCGTTCCTCTTCACCCTCAGAAATATGTGCTCTATCATCTTTTCTTTTTGATGAGGAACTCAAGATCATCTCTTGAGCCATCGATAGAGAGAGTCTCGAAGCAGCAATAGATGCGACACTCACACCTCGAATGGGAAATCCTAATAAAGGGAGGAGTTAGTAAATTTTTAAGTATGAAAGTAAGCTAGAAAGTAGAAGAGAAAGATACCATGAGTCTTCACTTTCCAACCAAACCTATTAGAAAGGTACTTCCAGGACCTTTCTTCCATAGGAGAAACAGTTAACAATGTTTCTACCCAACCATGGAAGTTTGAAATCTCCTCAATAGCTTCCATGGCTGCTGAAAAAGAGAAAAGAAAAACAATCACGAGATTGCAGGTTCTTCACAAAAAAAGAAGAGAAGGAAAAAATCTAAAAAGAAACTTACGTGCAAAGTTCCACTTTTCTGGAAAAGGCATGTTCTCTTTACCCAATAACCCACTAGTGGGAGCAGCAACGAATCGGGCATACCAACCACGATCCTTGTCATCTTCAGGGCTCACTAAAACCCTCTTACTCCTGGCCACGAGAGTAAAAACCCTAGAACGAAATAACTTGGGGGAATAAAGATGAATCAAATGATAGAAGGTAAAGGGTAAAGAGGCCAAGTTTGACAAGTATCTCAAGCATGCCACAACTCTCCATATAATAGGGCCAATCTGTCCTAAGGCTGGCAAGTGGGCTGGTCCAGGCCCGGGACCGGTCCGGGACCGCGGGCCAAACGGCTAAACGGGCCAGGACCGTTTGGTCCGGTTTTAGCGGGCCTGGTCCGGTCTCGTGGGCCAGTCCTATGATTTGGGCCCGTCAGGCCCGGGACCGTTTGGCCTGCCAGGGCCCGGAACCGGCCCGATCCCTTAGCGGGCCAAACGGTCCCAACGGCTATTTTTAAAAAAAAATAGCCGTTGGCTATTTATAAAATAGCCATGTAACCCCCTCAACTTTGTTTTAATCCCAAACTTTTTATAATTACACTTTTTCCCTATTTTCAACTATAAATACCCCCATCATTATTTTATTTTTTCTTACAAAATCATCAATCTATCACAATCTCTCTCTAATTTACTTCTATAATTGCTACTGTTGCTTATTTTATTGTTACAATTTGTGAAACAATTGTGAAGTTGGTGAATTGAAGTCTTCAACGATAATCAATTTCCAACAAGTTGTTCGTCAATTCGGTAAACTCGTTCCAACTCTTAAGTTTTAATATTATAATTTTGTTT
>AWOL01S0211204.1:0-16046 GCA_000715115.1 Nicotiana otophora
CTAAGGAACCATAGTCACAACCCCGCCATGATCATTCCTAGTTGTTTGCATTTTTCGGCATAACAACTAGATTTTCGTGCGATTCCCATATTTTCGAGTGCTATAGCCCATGCCTTCCGAGTGGTCCCGAGAACCCCGAACCCCGATCGCCTAAAATTTTTTCGGGCCATCCAATACGACCTAAGGAACCATAGTCACCGCCCCGCCATGATCGTTCCTTAACTTTTGTGTTTTTCGGCCAAACAACTAGAATTCCGCCCGATTACCATATTTTTGTGTGCTATTGCCCATGCCTTCCGAGTGGGCTGGGCCCCCCGGACTCGAATCACCTAAATTATTTTCGGGTCATCAAATATGACCTAAATAACCATAGTAACCTCCACTCCATGATCGTTCCTCATTTGTTTTTCATATTTCGGCCAAAACATTAGAATTCCGCCCGATTCCCATATTTTCGTGTGCTATAATAACTCACGCCTTCCCAATGGGTAGGGCCCCCGGAGCAGGATCGCCTAAAATATTTCTGGGCCATCAAATATGACCTAAGGAACAATAGTCACCGCCCCGCCATGACCTTTCCTTATTTTTTGCATTTTACGGCCAAAAAACTATAATTTCGCCCGATTCCCATATTTTCGTGTGCAATAGCCCACGCCTTCCAAATGGACCCGGAACTCCCCGAGCCCGATCGCCTAAAATTTTTCCGGGCCATCAAGTATGACCTAAGGAACCATAGTCACTTCCCCACCATGATATTTCCCCTTTTTTTTGTTTTTCGGCCAAAAACCTAGAATTCCGCCACATTCCCATATTTTCGTGTGCTATAGCCCACGCCTTCCAAATGGGCTGGCCCCCCCGGACTCGGATCGCCTAAAATTTTTCCGGGCCATCAAATAAGACCTAAAGAACCATAGTCACCGCCTTGACATGACCATTCCTCATTTGTTTTCATTTTACGGCAAAAAACATTGTATTCCGCCCTATTCCCATATTTTTGTATGCTGCCCACGCCTTCCAAGTGATCCCAGGACACCAGACCCCGATAGCCTAAAATTTTTCCGGGGCCATCAAATATGACCTAAGGAACCATAGTCACCACCCCGCCATGATCGGTCCTCATTCCTTGCATTGTACGGCAAACAAAACTAAATTTCGCTCGATTCCCATATTTTCGTGTGCTATAGCCCACGCCTTCCAAGTGGTCCCGGGACCCCCGCACGCCGATCTCCTAAAATTTTTCCGGGCCATCAAATACAACCTAATGAACCATAGTCACTGCCCCGCCATGATCGTTCCTCATGTTTAGCGTTTTTCGGCCAAACATCTAGAATTCCGCCCATTTCCCATATTTTTGTGTGCTATAATAGCCCACGCCTCCCTAGTGGGTAGGGGCCATCGGAAACGGGTCGCCTAAAATTTTTTTGGGCCATCAAATACGACCTAAGGAACCATAATCACCGCCCCGCCATGACCTTTCCTCATTTTTTGCATTTTACAGCCAAAAAACTAGAATTCCGCCCGATTCCCATATTTTTGTGTGCTATAGCCCACGCCTTCCGAGTGGGTCAGGCCCTCCGGACTCGGATCGCCTAAAATATTTACGGGGCATCCAATACGACCTTGAGAACCATAGTCACCGCCCTGCCATAACCATTCCTCATGTTTTGCATTTTACGGCCAAAAAACAAAAATTTCGTCCGATTCCCATATTTTCCTGTGTTATATATAGCCTTCCAAGTGGGCCGGGCCCCCCGGACTCGGAACGTCTAAAATTTTTCCGGGCCATTAAATACAACCTAAGGAACCGTAGTCACCACTCCGCCACGATCTTTCCTCACTTTTTGCGTTTTCGGCAAAAAATTTAGAATTCCGCCTGATTCCTATATTTTCGTGTGGTATAGCCCATGCCTTCCAAATGGGCTGGGCCCCCCGGACTCGGATCGTCTAAACTTTTTTCGGGCCATCAAATAAGACCTAAAGAACCATAGTCACCGCCTTGACATGACCGTTCCTCATCTTTTTGCATTTTACGGCAAAAAACATTGTATTCCGCCCTATTCCCATATTTTTGTGTGCTATAGCCCACGCCTTCCAAGTGGTCCCGGGACCCCAGACCCCGATCGCCTAAAAAATTTTCAGGCCATCAAATACGACCTAAGGAACCATAGTCATAACCCCGCCATGATCGGTCCTCATTTCTTGCATTTTACGGCAAAAAAACTAAATTCCGCCCGATTCCCATATTTTCGTGTGCATAGCCCACGCCTTCCAAGTGGTCCCGGGACCCCCGAACACCGATCTCTCCTAAACATTTTCCGGTGTTCGGGGGTCCCGGGACCACTAAGGAACCATAATCACCGCCCCGCCATGACCTTCCCTCATTTTTTGCATTTTACGCCAAAAAACTAAAATTCCGCCCGATTCTCATATTTTTGTGTGCTAGCCCACGCCTTCCGAGTGGGTCAGGCCCTCCGGACTCGGATCGCCTAAAATTTTTACGGGGCATCAAATACGACCTTGAGAACCATAGTCCCTGCCCTGCCATAACCATTCTTCATGTTTTGGATTTTACGGCCAAAAAACAAATATTTCGCCTGATTCCTATATTTTCGTGTCTTATAGCCTACACCTTCCAAGTGGGCCGGGCCCCCCGGACTCGGAACGTTGAAAATTTTTCTGGGCTATTAAATACGACCTAAGGAACCATAGTCACCGCTCTGCCATGATCGTTCCTCACTTTTTGCGTTTTTCGGCCAAAACATTAGAATTCCGCCCGATTCTCATATTTGCGTGTGCTATAGCCCACGCCTTCAAAGTGGTTCTGGGGCCCCCGGACCCCGATAGTCACCGCCCCGCCCTGATCGTTCCTCATATTTTGCGTTTTTTAGCCAAAAACCTAGAATTCCGCCCGATTCCCACATTTTCGTGTGCTACAGCCCACGCCTTTCGAGTGGGCCGGGCCCCCCTGACTCGGATAACCTAAATTTTTTTGGTCCATCAAATAAGACCTAAGGAACCATAGTCACCTCCCCGCCATGATCATTCCTCATGTTTTTCATTTTTCGGCCAAAAGACTATAATTCCACCCGATTCCCATATTTCTGTGTGCTATAATAGCTCACGCCTTCCCAATGGGTAGGGCCCCTCGGAGCCGGATCGCCTAAAATTTTTCCGGGGAATCAAATACGACCTAAGGAACCATAGTCACCGCCCCGCCATGATCGGTCCTCCTTTCTTGCATTTTACGGCCAAAAAACTAATTTCCGATTGATTCCCAAAAAATGCCTTCCAAGTGGGCCGGGCCCCCCGGACTCGGAATGCCTAAAATTTTTTCGGCCCATTAAATACGACCTTAGGAACCATAGTCACTGCCCTGCCATGGTCGTTCCTCACCTTTTGCGTTTTTCGGCCAATGGGTAGGGGCCCTCGGAGCCGGATCGCCTAAAATTTTTCTGGGGAATCAAATACGACCTAAGGATCCATAGTCACCGCCCCGCCATGATCGGTCCTCCTTGTTTTGCGTTTTTCGGCCAAACGACTAGAATTCTGTGTGATTCCCATATTTTCGTGTGCTATAGCACACGCCTTTCGAGTGGTCCCGGGACCACCGAACTCCGATCGCCTAAAATATTTCCGGACCATCAAATACGACCAAAGGAACCATAGTCACCACCCCTCCATGAAAGTTCCTAGTTTTTTGTGTTTTTCGGCCAAAAAACTAGAATTCCGCGCGATTCCCATATTTTCGTGTGCCATAGCCCACGCTTTCCGAGCGGTCCCGGGACCCCCGGACCCCGATCGCCTAAAATATTCCCTGACCATCAAATTCGACNTCTTTCATTTTACGGCCAAAAAACTAATTTCCGATAGATTCCCAAAAAATGCCTTCCAAGTGGGTCGAGCCCCTCGGACTCGGAATGCCTAAAATTTTTTCGGCCCATTAAATACGACCTTAGGAACCATAGTCACTGCCCCGCCATTATCGTTCCTCACCTTTTCGGTTTTTCGGCCAAAAAACTAGAATTCCGCCAGATTTCCATATTTTCGTGTGCTATAATAGCCCACGCCTTCCCAATGGGTAGGGACCCCCGGACCCCGATCAACTAAAATTTTTTCGGACCATCCAATACGACCTAAGGAACCATAGTCACCGCCCCGCCATGAACGTTCCTAGTTGTTTGCATTTTTCAGCGTAAAAACTAGAATTCCGCCCGATTTCCATATTTTCGTGTGTTATAGCCTACACCTTCCGAGTGGGCCGGCCCCCCCGGACTCGGAACATCTAAAATTTTTTCGGGCCATTAAATACAACCTAAGGAACCATAGTCACCACTCCGCCATGATCTTTCCTCACTTTTTGCGTTTTCGGCAAAAATTTTAGAATTCCGCCCGATTCCCATATTTTTGTGTGGTATAGCCCACCGCCTTCCAAATGGGCTGGCCCNGGGTAGGGGCCCTCGGAGCCGGATCGCCTAAAATTTTTCTGGGGAATCAAATACGACCTAAGGATCCATAGTCACCGCCCCGCCATGATCGGTCCTCCTTTCTTTCATTTTACGGCCAAAAAACTAATTTCCGATAGATTCCCAAAAAATGCCTTCCAAGTGGGTCGAGCCCCCCGGACTCGGAATGCCTAAAATTTTTTCGGCCCATTAAATACGACCTTAGGAACCATAGTCACTGCCCTGCCATGGTCGTTCCTCACCTTTTGCGTTTTTCGGCCAATGGGTAGGGGCCCTCGGAGCCGGATCGCCTAAAATTTTTCTGGGGAATCAAATACGACCTAAGGATCCATAGTCACCGCCCCGCCATGATCGGTCCTCCTTTCTTTCATTTTACGGCCAAAAAACTAATTTCCGATAGATTCCCAAAAAATGCCTTCCAAGTGGGTCGAGCCCCTCGGACTCGGAATGCCTAAAATTTTTTCGGCCCATTAAATACGACCTTAGGAACCATAGTCACTGCCCCGCCATTATCGTTCCTCACCTTTTCGGTTTTTCGGCCAAAAAACTAGAATTCCGCCAGATTTCCATATTTTCGTGTGCTATAATAGCCCACGCCTTCCCAATGGGTAGGGACCCCCGGACCCCGATCAACTAAAATTTTTTCGGACCATCCAATACGACCTAAGGAACCATAGTCACCGCCCCGCCATGAACGTTCCTAGTTGTTTGCATTTTTCAGCGTAAAAACTAGAATTCCGCCCGATTTCCATATTTTCGTGTGTTATAGCCTACACCTTCCGAGTGGGCCGGCCCCCCCGGACTCGGAACATCTAAAATTTTTTCGGGCCATTAAATACAACCTAAGGAACCATAGTCACCACTCCGCCATGATCTTTCCTCACTTTTTGCGTTTTCGGCAAAAATTTTAGAATTCCGCCCGATTCCCATATTTTTGTGTGGTATAGCCCACCGCCTTCCAAATGGGCTGGCCCCCCCGGACTCGGATCGCCTAAACTTTTTCCGGGCCATCAAATAAGACCTAAAGAACCATAGTCACCGCCATGACATGACCATTCCTCATTTGTTGCATTTTACGGTAAAAAACATTGTATTCCGCCCTATTCCCATATTTTTGTGTGCTATAGCCCACGCCTTCCAAGTGGTCCCGGGACACCAGACCCCGATCGCCTAAAATTTTTCCGGGCCATCCAATACGACCTAAGGAACCATAGTCACCACCCCGCCATGATCGTTCCTCATGTTTAGCGTTTTTCGGCTAAAAAACTAGAATTCTGCCCATTTCCCATATTTTTGTGTGATATAATAGCCCACGCCTCCCCAATGGGTAGGGGCCATCAGAAACGGATCGCCTAAAATTTTTTCGGGCCATCAAATACGACCTAAGGAACCATAATCACCGCCCCACCATGACCTTTCCTCATTTTTTGCATTTTACGGCCAAAAAACTAGAATTCTGCCCGATTCACATATTTTTGTGTGCTATAGCCCATGCCTTCCGAGTGGGTCAGGCCCTCCGAACTCTGATAGCCTAAAATTATTACGGGGAATCAAATACGACCTTGAGAACCATAGTCACCGCCCTGCCATAACCATTCCTCATGTTTTGCATTTTACGGCCAAAAAACAAAAATTTCGCTAGATTCCCATATTTTCGTGTGTTATCGCCCACACCTTCCAAGTGGGCCGGGCCCCCCGAACTCAGAACGTCTAAAATTTTTCTGAGCCATTAAATACAACCTAAGGAACCATAGTCACCGCTCTTCCATGATCGTTCCTCACTTTTTGCATTTTTCGGCCAAAACATTAGAATTCCGCCCGATTCTCATATTTTCGTGTGCTATAGCCCACGCCTTCAAAGTGGTTCCAGGACCCCCGGACCCCGATAGTCACCGCCTCGCCCTGATCGTTCCTCATATGTTGCATTTTTCGGCCAAAAACCTAGAATTCTGCCCGATTCCCATGTTTTCGTGTGCTACAGCCCACGCCTTCCGAGTGGGCCGGGCCCCCGGACTCGGATAACCTAAATTTTTTCGGGCCATCAAATAAGACCTAAGGAACCATAGTCACCTCCCCGCCATGATCATTCCTCATGTTTTGCATTTTTCGGCCAAAAAACTAGAATTCCGCCCGATTCCCATATTTTCGTGTGCTATAATAGCTCACACCTTCCCAATGGGTAGGGCCCCTCGGAGCCGGATCGCCTAAAATATTTTCGGGGAATCAAATACGACCTAAGGAACCATAGTCACTGCCCCGCCATGATCGGTCCTCCTTTCTTGCAGTTTACGGCCAAAAAACTAATTTCCGATCGATTCCCAAAAGATGCCTTCCAATTGGGCCGGGCCCCCCGGACTCGGAACGCCTAAAATTTTTTCGGCCCATTAAATACGACCCTAGGAACCATAGTCACTGCCCCGCCATGATCGTTCCTCACCCTTTGCGTTTTTCGGCCAAAAAACTAGAATTCCGCCAGATTCCCATATTTTCGTGTGCTATAATAGCCCACGCCTTCCCAATGGGTAGGGACCCCCGGACCCCGATCGCCTAAATTTTTTTTCAGACCATCAAATACGACCTAAGGAACCATAGTCACCGCCCGTCCATGAACGTTCCTAGTTGTTTGCGTTTTTCAGCAAAAAATTTAGAATTCCGCCTGATTCCCATATTTTCGTGTGGTATAGCCCACTCCTTCAAAGTGGTTCCGGGGCCCCCAGACCCCGATTGCCTAAAATTTTTCTGGGCCATGAATTATGACCTAAGAATCCATAGTCACCGCCCTAATCGTTCCTCATATGTTGCGTTTTTCTGCCAAAAAACTAGAATTCCACCTGATTTCCATATTTTCGTGTGCTATAGCCCACGCCTTCCGAATGGGCCGGGCCCCCCGGACTCTGATCACCTAAATTTTTTTCGGGCCATCAAATAAGACTTAAGGAACCATAGTCATCTCCCCGCCATGATCATTCCTCATTTGTTTCATTTTTCGGCCAAAAAACTAGAATTCCGCCCGATTCCCATATTTTTGTATGCTATAATAGCTCACGCCTTCCCAATGGGTAGGGCCCCCCGGAGCCGGATCGTCTAAAACTTTTCCGGGGAATCCAATGCGGCCTAAGGAACTATAGTCACCACCCTGCCATGACCTTTGCTCATTCTTTGCATTTTACGGTCAAAAAACTATAATTCCGCCTGATTCCCAAATTTTCGTGTGCTATAGCCCACGCCTTCCAAGTGGACCCGGGACTCCCGGACCCCGATCGCCTAAAATTTTTCCAGCCCATCACATATGACCTAGGAACCAGAGACACCGCCCCACCATAATCGTTCCTCATTTTTTGCATTTTACTACAAAAAAAAACTAGAATTCCGCCCGATTCCCAAACTTTCGTGTGCTATAGCCCACGCCTTCCAAGTGGTCCCGGGACCCCAGACCCCAATCGCCTAAAATATTTCTGGGCCATCAAATATGACCTAAGGAACCATAGTCACCACCCCGCCATGATCGGTCCTCATTTCTTGCATTTTACGGCAAAAAACTAAATTCCACCCGATTTCCATATTTTCGTGTGCTATAGCCCACGCGTTCCAAGTGGTCCCGGGACCCCCGAACCCCGATCTCCTAAAAATTTTCCGGGCCATCAAATACGACCTAAGGAACCATAGTCACTTCCCCACCATGATCGTTCCTCATGTTTAGCGTTTTTTGGTCAAAAAACTAGAATTCCGCCCATTTCCCATATTTTCGTGTGCTATAATAGCCCACGCCTCCTCAGTGGGTAGGGGCCATCGGAATCGGATCGCCTAATATTTTTTCGGGCTATCAAATATGACCTAAGGAACCATAATCACCGCCCCGCCATGACCTTTCCTCATTTTTTGCATTTTACAACCAAAAAACTAGAATTCCGCCCGATTCCCATATTTTTGTGTGCTATAGCCCATGCCTTCCGAGTGGGTCAGGCCTCCGAACTCGGATCGCCTAAAATTTTTACGGGGCATTAAATACGACCTTGAGATCCATAGTCTCCACCCTTCCATAACCATTCCTCATGTTTTGCATTTTACGGCCAAAAAACAAAAATGTCACCCGATTCCCATATTTTCGCGTGTTATAGCCCACACCTTCCAAGTGGGCCGGCCCCCAGACTCGGAACGTCTAAAATTTTTTTGGGCCATTAAATACGACCTAAGGAACCATAGTCACCGCTCTGCCATGATCGTTCCTAACTTTTTGCGGTTTTCGTCCAAAAAATTAGAATTCCGCCCGATTCTCATATTTTCGTGTGCTATAGCCCACGCCTTCAAAGTGGTCCTGGGCGCCCAAGAATTTCGCCCGATTCCCATATTTCGTATGTTATAGCCCACACCTTCCAAGTGGGCCAGGCCCCCCGGACTCGGAACACCTAAAATTATTGCGGGCAATTAAATACGACCTAAAGAATCATAGTCACCGCCCCACTATGATCGTTCTTCACCTTTATCATTTTTCGGCCAAAAAACTAGAATTTCGCCAGATTCCCATATTTTCATGTGCTATAGCCCACGCCTTCTAAGTTGTCCCGGGACCCCCGGACCCCGATCGCCTAAAATTTTTTTGGGCCATCAAATACGACCTAAGGAACCATAATCACCGCCCCACCATGATTGTTCCTCATTTTTTTGCGTTTTTCGACCAAAAAACTAGAATTCCACCCAATTCCCATATTTTCGTGTGCTATAGCCCACGCCTTCCGAGTGGTCCGGGGACCCCTGAACCCCGATAGCCTAAAATGTTTCCGGGACATCGAATACGACTTAAGGAACCATAGTCACCGCCCTGCCATGATCGTTCCTCATTGTTTGAATTTTTCGGCCAAAAAACTAGAATTCTGCGCGTTTCCCATATTTTCGTGTGCTATAGCCCACGTCTTCCGAGTGGTCCTAGGCGCCCCAGATCCCGATTGCCTAAAATTTTTCCAGGACATCAAATACGACCTAAGGAACCATAGTCACTGCCTCGCCATAATCGTTCCACGTGTTTTGCTTTTTTCGGCCAAAAAACTAGAATTCCGCCTGATTCCCATATTTTCGTGTACTATAGCCCATGCCTTCCGAGTGAGTCGGGCCCCCTGGAATCGGATCACCTCAAAGTTTTTCGGGCCATCAAATAAGACCTAAGGAACCATAGTCACCTCCCCACCAAGATTGTTCCTCATAGTTTGCTTTTTTCGGCCAAACAACTAGAATTCTGCCTGATTCCCATATTTTGGTGTGCTATAGCCCACGCCTTACAACTGGTCCCAAGAACCCCGGACCCCGATCGCCTAAAATTTTTCCGGGCCATCAAATACGACATAAGGAACCATATTCACTGCCCCACCATGATCGTTCCTCATTATTTGCGTTTTTCGGCCAAAAGACTGAAATACCGCCCGATTAACATATTTGCGTGTGCTATAATAGCCCATGCCTTCCCAATGGGTAGGGCCCCTCGGAGCCGGATCGCCTAAAATTTTTCCGGGCCATCAAATACGACCTAAGGAACCATAGTCACCGCCCCTCTATGACCTTTCCTCATTGTTTGCATTTTACGGCCAAAAACCTAGAATTTTGCCTGATTCCCATATTTTCGTGTGCTATATAGCCCACGCCTTCCAAGTGGACCCGGGGCTCCCGGACCCCGATCGCCTAAAATTTTTCCGTCCCATTAAATATGATCTAAGGAACCATAGTAACCTCTCCGCCATGATCGATCCACATTTTTTGCATGTTACGGCAAAAAACCTACAATTTCGCCCAATTCCCATATTTTCGTGTGCTGCCTTCCAAGTGGTCCCGGAACCCCCAGACCCCGATCGCCTAAAATTTTTCCGGGATATCAAATACGACCAAAGTAACCATAGTCACGGCCCCGCCATGATCGTTCCTCATTTTTTGCATTTTATGGCAAAAGAAAAATAGAATTGTGCCCGATTCCCATATTTTCGTGTGCTGCCTTCCAAGTGGTCCCGGAACCCCCAGACCCCGATCGCCTAAAATTTTTCCGGGATATCAAATACGACCAAAGTAACCATAGTCACGGCCCCGCCATGATCGTTCCTCATTTTTTGCATTTTATGGCAAAAGAAAAATAGAATTGTGCCCGATTCCCATATTTTCGTGTGCTATAGCCCACACCTTCCAAGTGGTCCCGGGACCCTCGAACCCCGATCTCCTAAAATAATTCTGGGCCATCATATACGACCTAAGGAAACATAGTCATCGCCCTACCATGATCATTCCTCATGTTTTGCGTTATCGACCAAAAAACTAGAATTTCGCCTGATTCCCATATTTTCATTTGCTATAGCCCACGCCTCCCCAATGGGTAGGGGCCCCCGGAACCGGATCGCCTAAAAATTTTCGGGCCATCAAATATGACCTAAGGAACCATAGTCACCGCACCGCCACGACCTTTCCTCATGTTTTGTATTTTACGGCCAAAAAACTCGCATTTCGCCCTATTCCTATATTTTCGTGTGCTATAGCCCACGCCTTCCAAGTGGACCCAGGACTCCCGGACCCCGATCGCCTAAAATTTTTCCGGCCCATAAAATATGACCTAAGGAACCAGAGTCACCGCTCTGTCATGATCGTTCCTCATTTTTGCATTTTACTACAAAACAACTAGAATTCCGCCTGATTCCCATATTTTCGTGTGCTATAGCCCACGCCTTCCAAGTGGGCTGGGGCCCCCGGACTCGGATCGCCTAAAAAGTTTTTGGGATATCAAATACGACCTAAAGAACCATAGTTACCTCCCTTACATGACCGTTCCTTGTTATTTACGTTTTACGGCAAAAAATCTAGAATTCCGCCCAATTCCCATATTTTTTGTGTGCGACAGCCCACGCCTTCCAAGTGGTCCCGGGACCCCAAGACCCCGATCGCCTAAAAGTTTTCCGGACCATCAAATGCTACCTAAGGAACCATAGTCACCACCCCGCCATGGTCGTTCCTCATTTTTTGCATTTTACGGCCAAGAAACTAGAATTTCGCCCGATTCCCATATTTTCGTGTGCTTTAGCCCACGCCTCCCCAGTGGGTAGGGGCCCCCGGAACCGGATCGCCTAAAACTTTTCCGGGCCATCAAATAGGACCGAAGGAACCATAGTCACCACCCCGCCATGGTCGTTCCTCATTTTTTGCATTTTACGGCCAAGAAACTAGAATTTCGCCCGATTCCCATATTTTCGTGTGCTTTAGCCCACGCCTCCCCAGTGGGTAGGGGCCCCCGGAACCGGATCGCCTAAAACTTTTCCGGGCCATCAAATAGGACCGAAGGAACCATAGTCACCGCCCCGCCATGACCTTTCCTCATTTGTTGCATTTTAAGGCAAAAAAACTAAAATTCCGCGTGAATCCCATATTTTCGTGTGCTATAGCCTACGCCTTGGGAGTGGGTCAGGCCCCCCAAACTCGGATCACCTTGAGAACCATAGTCACCGCCCTGCCATGACCGTTCCTCAGGTTTTGCATTTTTCGCCCAAAAAACTAGAAATTTTCCTGATTCCCATAGTTTCGTATGTTATAGCCCACACCTTCAAGTGGGCCGGGCCCCCTGACTCTGAACGCCTAAAATTTTTCCGGGCCATTAAACATGTCCTAAGGAACCATAGTCACTGCCCCTCCATGATCGTTCCTCACCTTTTGCATTTTTCGGCCAAAAAACTAGAATTCCGCCAGATTCCCATATTTTCGTGTGCTATGCCCACGCCTTCCAAGTGGTCCCGGGACCCCCGGACCCCGATCACAAAATTTTTTTCCCGTCCATCAAATACGACCTAAGGAACAATAATCACCGCCCTGCCATGATCGTTCCTTTTTTTTTGCGTTTTGCGGCCAAAAAACTAGAATTCCGCCCAATTCCCATATTTTCGTGTGCTATAGCCCACGCCTTCCTAGAGGCCCCAGGACCCCCGGACTCCGATCGCCTAACATTTTTCCGGGCCATCAAATACGACCTAAGGAACCATAGTCACCCCCCCCAATGATCGTTCCTCAAGTTTTGTGTTTTTCGGCCAGAAAACTAGAATTCCGCGCGATTCCCATATTTTCGTGTGCTATAGCCCACGCCTTCCGAGTGGTCCTAGGCGCCCCGAACCCCGATCGCCTAAAGTTTTTCCAGGACATCAAATACGACCTAAGGAACCATAGTCACCGCACATCCATGACCTTTCCTTGTTTTTTGCATTTTACAGCCAAAACATTAGAATTCCGCCCGATTCCCATATTTTTGTGTGCCCCACGCCTTCCGAGTGGGCCGGGACCCCAGACTCGGATCGCCTAAAATTTTTTCCGGGCCATCAAATATAACCTAGAACCATAGTTACCGCCCTTCCATTACCGTTCCTCGTTGTTTTGCATTTTACGGCCAAAAAACTAGAATTCCGCCTGATTTCCATATTTTCACGTGCTATAGCCAGCGCCTGCCAAGTAGTCCCGGGACCCCCGGACTCTGATCGCTTAACATTTTTCCGGGCCATACAATACGACATAAGGAACTATAGTCAACGCCCTGCCATGAATGTTCCTCATTTTTTGCATTTTACGGACAATAAACTAGAATTTCGCCTGATTCCCATATTTTCGTGTGCTATAGCCCACGCCTTCCAAGGGGTCCCAAGACCCCCAGACCCCGATCGCCTAAAATTTTTTCGGGCCATAAAATACGACCTAAGGAACAATACTCACAGCCCTGCCATGACCTTTCCTCATTTCTGGCATTTTACGGCCAAAAACCTAGAATTTCGCGCGATTCCCATATTTTCGTGTGCTATAGCCCACGCCTTCCAAGTGGTCCCCGGACCCTCGGACCCTGATCGCCTAAAATTCTTTCGGGCCAGAAAATACGACCTAAAGATGCATAGTCACCGCCCTGCCATGATCGTTTCTCATATTTTGCGTTTTATGGCCAAAACACTAGAATTTCGCCTGATTCCCATATTTGCGTGTGATATAGCCCACGCCTTCCCAGTGGGTAAGACCCACCGGAGCCGGATCACCTAAAAGTTTCCCAGGCAATCAAATACGACCTAAGGAACCATAGTCACTGCCCCGCCATGACCTTTCCTCATTTTTTGCATTTAACGGCCAAAAAACTAGAATTCCGCCTGATTCCCATATTTTTGTGTGCTATATCCCACGCCTTCTAACTGGTCCCGAGACCTCCGGACCCTGATCGCCTAAAATTTTTCTAGGACATCAAATACGACCTAAGGAACCATAGTAATCGCCCCGCCATGATCATTCCTCATGTTTTGCTATTTTCGAAGAAAAAACTAGAATTTCACCTCATTCCCATATTTGTGTGTGCTACAACCCACGCCTTCCGAGTGGGCCGGGCCCCCCGGACTTGCATAGCCTAAAATTTTTCCGGGCCATCAAATATGACATAAGGAACCATAGTCACTGCCCCACCATTATCGTTCCTAATGTTTTGCATTTTTCGGCAAACAACTAGAATTCCGCCCGATTCCCATTTTTTTGTGTGCGCCCATGCCTTCCAAGTGGTCCCGGGACCCCCAAACCCCGATCACCTAAAACTTTTCCGGGCCTTCAAATAAGACATAAGGAACCATATTCACCGCCCCAACATGATCGTTCCTCATTTTTTACATTTTCGGCCAAAAAACTAGAATTTCGCCTGATTCCCATATTTTTGTGTGCTATAGCCCACGCCTTCTGAGTGGGACGGCCCCCCAGACTTGGATCACCTAAATTTTTTCCAGGCCATTAAATGTTACCTAAGGAACCATAGTCACCACCACGCCATGATCGTTCCTCATTTTTGCAGTTTTCGGCCAAAAAACTAGAATTCCGCCCGATTCCCATATTTTCGTATGTTATAGCCCACGCCTTCCCAGTGGATAGGGCCCCCCGGAACCGGATCGCCTACAATTTTTTCGGGCCATCCAATATGACCTAGAGAACCATAGTCACCGCCCTGTCATGACCGATCCACATTTTGTTGCGTTTTACGTCAAAAAAATTAGAATTTCTCTTGATTCCCATATTTTCATGTGCTATAGTACGCGTCTTCCAAGTGGTCCCGGGACCCCCGGACCCCGATCGCCTAAAATTTTTTCGAGCCACCAAATAAGATCTAAGGAACCATAGTCACCGCCCCGCCATGATCGTTCGTCAGGTTTTGCATTTTACGGCCAAAAAACTAGAATTCTGCCTGATTCCCATATTTTCGCGTTCTATAGCCCACGCCTTCCAAGTTGTCCCGGGACCCTGATCGCCTAAATTTGTTTTTGTTCCATATAATACGACCTAAGGAACCATAGTCACCACCCCACCATGATCGTTCCTCATTTTTTGTATTTTACGGCCAAAACACTAGAATTTCGCCTCATTCCCATAATTCCGTGTGATATAGCCCGTGCCTTCCAAGTGGTCTCGGGACCCCCGGACCCTGATCGCCTAAAAATTTTCCGGGGCATCCAATACGCCATAAGGAACCATAATCACCGCCCCTCCATGATCGTTGCTTATTTTTGCATTTTTCGGCCAAAAAATAGAATTCCGCCCGATTCCTATATTTTCGTGTGCTATAGCCCACGCCTTCCTAGTGGGTAGGACCCCTCGGAACTAGATTGCCTAAAATTTTTCCAGGCCATCAAATACAAACTAGAGAACCATAGTCACCGCCCTGCCATGACCGTTCCTCGTTCTTTTGCGTTTTATGGCCAAACAACTAGAATTTTGCCTGATTTCCCATATTTTTGTGTGCTATAGCCCACGCCTTCCAAGTGGTCCCGTGACCCACGGACCCCGATCGTTTAAAATTTGTCTGCGCAATCACATACGACCTATGGAACCATAGTCACCGCCCCACCATGATCGTTCCTCATTTTTTGCATTTTACGGACTAAAAACTAGAATTTCGCCCGATTCCCATATTTTCCTGTGCTATAGCCCGTGCCTTCCAAGTGGTCCCAAACCCTCGGACCTCGATCTCCTAAAAAGTTTTTGGGCCATCAAATACATCCTAAGGAACATAAGTCACCGCCCCGCCATGATCGTTCCTCATTTTTTGCTTTTTTCGGCTGAAAAACTAGAAGTTCGCCTATTTCCCATATTTTCGTATGCTATATAGCCCACGCCTACCCAATGGGTAGGGCCCCCGGAGCCGGAACGCCTAAAATTTTTCCGGGCCATCAAATACTACCTAAGGAACCATAGTCACTGCCCCGCCATGACCTTTCCTCATTTTTTGCATTTTACGTCCAAAAAGCTAGAATTCCACCCGATTCCCATATTTTCGTGTGCTATAGCCCACACCTTCCGAGTGGGTCGGGCCCTCCGTGCTCGGATCGCCTAAAAATTTTCCAGGCCATCAAATACGACCTGAAGAACCATAGTCACCGCCCCGCCATGACCTTTCCTCATTTTTTGCATTTTACGTCCAAAAAGCTAGAATTCCACCCGATTCCCATATTTTCGTGTGCTATAGCCCACACCTTCCGAGTGGGTCGGGCCCTCCGTGCTCGGATCGCCTAAAAATTTTCCAGGCCATCAAATACGACCTGAAGAACCATAGTCACCGCCCCACCA
>AWOL01S0211205.1:0-13684 GCA_000715115.1 Nicotiana otophora
TCAAATAGGACCGAAGGAACCATAGTCACCGCCCCGCCATGACCTTTCCTCATTTTTTGCATTTTACGTCCAAAAAGCTAGAATTCCACCCGATTCCCATATTTTCGTGTGCTATAGCCCACACCTTCCGAGTGGGTCGGGCCCTCCGTGCTCGGATCGCCTAAAAATTTTCCAGGCCATCAAATACGACCTGAAGAACCATAGTCACCGCCCTGCCATGACCATTCCTCGTTGTTTTGGGTTTTACGACCAAAAAACTAGAATTCCACAAGATTCCCATATTTTTGTGTGCAATAGCCCACGCCTTCCAAGTGGACCCTGGACCCCCGGACCCTGATCGTCTAAAATTTTTTCGGGCCATCGAATACGACCTAAGGAACCATAGTCACCGCCCCGCCATGATCGTTCCTCATTTTTTGCATTTTACGGAAAAAAACTAGAATTCCGCCCGATTCCCATATTTTCGTGTGCTATTGACCGCGTTATCCAAGTGGTCCTGGGACCCCTGGACCCCGATCTCCTAAGATTTTTCCGGGCTATCAAATATGACCTAAGGAACCATAGTCACCGCTCCGCCGTGATCGTTCCTAATTTTTTGTGTTTTTCTGCTAAAAAAACTAGAATATCGTGTGATTCCCATATTTTCGTGTGCTATAGCCCACGCCTTCCCAATGGATAGAGCCCCGTGGAGCCGGATCGCCTAAAAATTTTCCAGGACATCCAATACGACCTAAGGAACCATAGTCACCGCCCCGCTATGACCTTTCCTCATTTTTTGCATTTTACGGCCAAAAAACTAGAATTCCGCCCGATTCCCATATTTTCGTGTGCTATTGCCCACACCTTCCAAGTGGTCCCGAGACCCCCGGACCACGATCGACATGTCTAGGTCCAAGGGCCTGGACATCTTACGCGCGGCACAAGTTGGGGCAAGCCTACGAGCGAGTCCCACCAACAGGCACAGGATCATGCTTGGGAATCTTGTGATACGAAACAGGCTGGCCTGCAGCGAGGGGAACTGCGAGCGCCGCACGGGCGAGCAGGTGCCGCTACCCAATGTAAGGATTTGGACCGCCGGACCCCGATCGCCTAAATATTTTTCGGTCCATATAATACGACCTAAGGATCCATAGTCACCACCCCACCATGATCGTTCCTTATTTTTTGCGTATTTCGGCCAAACAACTAGCATTTCGCCCGATTCCCATTGTTTCATGTGCTATAGCCCACGCCTTCCGAGTGGGCCCGGGCCTCCGGAATCGGATTGCCTAATATTATTCCAGGACATTAAATACGACCTAAAGAACCATAGTCACCGCCCCACCATGATCGTTCCTCATTTTTTGCTTTTTTCGGCCAAAAAGTAGAATTCCGCCCGATTCCCATATTTTCGTATGCTATAGCCCACGCCTTCCAAGTGGGCCGAGCTCCCCGGACTCCGATCGCCTAAAAATTTTTCGGGCCATCTAATACGACCTAAGGAACCATAGTCACCACCCAGCCATGATCGTTCCTCATGTTTTGCATTTTAATGGCCAAGAAACTAGAATTCCACCCGATTCCCATATTTTCGTGTGCTATAGCCCACGCCTTCCAAATGCTCCCGGGACCGTCAAAGCCCGATTGCCCATAATTTTTCCGGGCCATCAAATACGACCTAAGGAACCATAGTCACCGTCCCTCCATGATCCTTCCTCATTTGTTTGCATTTTACTGCCAAAAAACTAGAATTCCTCCCGATTCCCATATTTTCGTGTGCTATAGCCCATGCCTTCCAAGTAGCCCCGGGACCCCCCGGCCCTGATTGCCTAAAATGTTTTCGGGCCATCACATACGACCTAAGAAACCATAGTTAATGCCCAGCCATGATCGTTCCTCATGTTTTGCATTTTAATGGCCAAAAAACAAGAATTCCGCCAGATTCCCATATTTTCGTGTGCTATATAGCCCACGCCTTCCAAGTGCTCCCGGGACCCCCAAACCCCGATCGCCTAAAACATTTTCTGGGCCATCAAATACGACCTAAGGAACCATAGTAACCGCCCTGCCATGATTGTTCCTCTCTATTTTTGCATTTTACGGCCAAAAAACTTATATTCCGCCCGATTCCCTTATTTTCTTGTGCTATAGCCCACGCCTTCCAAGTTGTCCCGGGATCCCCGAATCCCGATCGCCTAAAATTTTTCCGGGCCATCAAATACGACCTAAGGAACCATAGTCACCGCCCCTCAATGATCGTTCCTCAATTTTGTATTTTACGGCCAAAAAACTAGAATTTTGCCCGATTCCAATATTTGCGTGTGCTATAGCCCACGCCTTCTGAGTGAGCCCGGACCCACCTCCCCCCCTCCCCCCCCGTAATCGGATCGCCTAAAATTTATCCAGGTCATCCAGTATGACCTAAAGAACCATAGTCACCGCCCCGCCATGACCGTTCCTCTTATTGTTTCGTCTTACGACCAAAAAACTAGAATTCCGTCTGATTCCTATATTTCCGTGTGCTATAGCCCATGCCTTCCCTGTGGGTAGGGCCGCCCGCACCCGGATAGTTTAAAAGTTTTCCAAGACATCAAAGACGACCTAAGGAACCATAGTCTCCGCCCGCCATGCCCGTTCCTTATTTTGTTTCGTTTTATGGCTAAAAAACTAGAATTTTGCCCGATTCCCATATTTTCGTGTGCTATAGCCCACGCCTTCCGAGTGGGCCCGGGCGCCTCAGAACCGTATCGCCTAAAATGTTTTCGGGCCATCACATATGACCTAAGAAACCATAGTCACCGCCCCGCCATGACCGTTCCTCATTTCTTTGCGTTTTACGGAAAAAAAAATAGAATTTTGCCCGATTCCCATATTTTCGTGTGCTATAGCCCACGCCTTCCGATTACCCCCCTCCCCCCCGGGACTCGGATCGCCTAAAATTATTCTGGGCCATTAAATACGACCTAAGTAACCATAGTCAATGCCCTGCCATGACCGTTCCTCGTTTGTTTTGCGTTCTACGGCCAAAAACATAAACTTTCGCCTGATTCCCATATTTTCGTGAGCTATAGCCCACCCCTTCCCATTGGGTTGGGCCCCCGGAGCCGGATCGCCTAAAATTTTTCCGAGCCATCAAATACGACCTAAGGTACCATAGTCACCACCCCGCCATAACCTTTTACGGCCAAAACAAGAATTCCGCCTGATTCCCATATTTTCGTGTGCTATAGCCCACGCCTTCCGAGTAGGCCGGGCACCCCTGTCTCGGATCGCCTAAAATTTTTTCTAGGCCATCAAATACGACCTAAAGAACCATAGTCACTGCCCTGCCATGACCGGTCCTCGGTTTTTTGCGTTTTAAGACCAAAAAAATATAATATCCCCTGATTCCCATATTTTTGTGTGCTATATATAGCCCACGCCTTCCGAGTGGGCCCGGGCCCCCAGACCCGGATCGTCTAAAATTTTTCAGGGCCATCAAATAAGACCTAAGGAACCATAGTCACCGCCCCGCCATAATCGTTCCTCATGTTTTGTGTTTTACGGCCAAAAAATTAGAATTCCGCCTGATTCCTATATTTTTGTGTGCTATAGCCCACACCTTCCGATTAGATCAGGCCCACCGGACTCGGATCGCCTAAAAGTTTTCCGGGCCATCAAATATGACCTAAAGAACCATAGTCACCTCCCTGCCATGACCGTTCCTCGTTTGTTTGCGTTTTATGGCAAAAAAACTAGAATTCCACTCGATTCCCATACTTTCGTGTGCTATAGCCCACGCCTTCCCAGTGGGTAGGGCCGCCCGGATCCAAATAGTTTAAAAAATTTTCGGGCCATCGAATACGAACTAAGGAACCATAGTCACCGCCCCACCATGACCGTTCCTCATTGTTTTGCATTTTACGGCCAAAAAACTAGAATTTCGCCCAATTCCCATATTTTCGTGTGCTATAGTCCACGCCCGATTCTCATAAGAAACCAAAAATATCGGGCATCCCGGACCCCGATCGCCTAAAATTTTTGCGATCTTTCAAATACGACATAAGAAACCATATTCGCCGCCCCTCCATGATCGTTCCTCATTTTTTTGCGTTTTACGGCAAAAAACAAGAATTCCGCCTGATTCCCATATTTTCGTATGCTATAGCCCACGCCTTCCGAGTGGGCAGGACCCCCCGGACTCGGATCGCCTAAAATTTTTTCGGATCATAAAATATGACCTAAAGAACCATTTTCACCGCCCTGTCATGACAGTTCCTCTTTTTTTGCGTTTTACGGCCAAAAAACTAGAATTTCACACGATTCCCATATTTTCGTGTGCTATAGCCCATGCCTTCCGAGTGAGTTCGGACCCCCCTCCCCCCAGAATCGGATCGCCTAAAATTTTTCCAGGTCATCAAGTATGACCTAAAAAACCATAGTCACCTCCTCGCAATGACCGTTCCTCGTAGTTTTGCGTCTTACGGCCAAAAAACTAGAATTCCGCCCTATTCCCATATTTCCGGGTGCTATAGCCCATGCCTTCCCAGTGGGTAGGGCCGCCTGGAACCGGATAGTTTAAAATTTTTCTGGGCCATCGAATACGACCTAACGAACCATAGTCTCCGCCCTCCATGACCGTTCCTCATTTTTTTGCGTTTTACGGCTAAAAAACTAGAATTTTGCCCCATTCCCATATTTTCGTGTGCTATAGCCCACGCCTTCCGAGTGGGCACAGGCCCCTCAGAACCGTATCGCCTAAAATGTTTTCGGGCCATCAAATATGACCTAAGGAACCATAGTCACCGCCCCGCCCTGACCGATCCTCATTTCTTTGCGTTTTACGAAAACAAAATTAGAATTCCGCTCGATTCCCATATTTTCGTGTGCTATAGTCCACGCCTTCCGAGTGCCCCCCGGGTCTCGGATCGCCTTAAATTATTCTGGGCCATTAAATACGACCTAAGGAACCATAGTCACCGCCCCGCCATGATCGTTCCTCATGTTTTGCATTTTTCGGCCAAAAAACTAGAATTCTGCCCGATTCCCATATTTTCGTGTGCAGCCCACACCTTCCGAGTGGGTCCCTATCGCCTAAACATTTTTCTAGGATATCATATAAGACCTAAGAAACCATAGTCACTGCCCCGCCATGACCGTTTCTCATTTTGTTTGCGTTTTACGGCCAAAAAACTTGAATTTTGCCCGATTCCAATATTTTCGTGTGCTATAGTCCACGCCTTCCGAGTGCTCAACCCAACCCGGGACTCGGATCGCCTAAAATTATTTCGGGCCATTAAATACGACCTAAGGAATCAAAGTCACCACCCCGCCATGATCGTTCCTCATGTTTTGCATTTTTCGGCCAAAATATTAGAATTCCGCCCGATTCCCATATTTTCATGTGCTATAGCCCACGCCTTCCCAGTAGGTAGGGCCCCCCGGAGCTGGATCGCCTAAAATATTTTTGGGCCATGAGATACGACCTAAAGAACCATAGTCACCGCCCTGTCATGACAATTCCT
This sequence comes from Nicotiana otophora, assembly GCA_000715115.1. Lineage (NCBI taxonomy): Eukaryota > Viridiplantae > Streptophyta > Magnoliopsida > Solanales > Solanaceae > Nicotiana > Nicotiana otophora. Next base: position 5,484 of record AWOL01S0211205.1, read on the forward strand.
CTTTTTTTTCCTTTTATAGCCAAAAAACTAGAATTTCACACGATTCCCATATTTTCGTGTGCTATAGCCCACGCCTTCCGAGTGAGACCGGACCCCCCCGGAATCGGATCGCCTAAAAATTTTCCAGGTCATCAAGTACGACCTAAAGAACCATAGTCACCGCCCCGCCAATACCGTTCCTCATTTATTTGCGTTTTATAGCCAAAAAATAAAATTCCGCCCGATTCCCATATTTCCGTGTGCTATAGCCCACGCCTTCCTAGTGGGTAGGGCAGCCCGGACCCGGATAGTTTAAAATTTTTCCAGGGCATTGATTACGACGTAAGGAACCATAGTCTCCTCCCGCCATGACCGTTACTCGTTTCTTTACGTTTTACGGCCAAAAAACTAGAATTTCGCTTGATTCCCATATTTTCGTGTGCTATAAGCCACACCTTCCGAGTGGGCTCGGGCACCTCGGAACCGAATCGCCTAAAAGTTTTCTGGGTCATCCAATACGACCTAAGAAACCATAGTCACGGCCCCGCCATGACCGTTCCTCGTGTTTTTGCCTTTTACGGCCAAAAAACTAGCATTTCGCCCGTTTCCCATGTTTTCGTGTGCTATAGCCCACGCTTTCCGAGTGGGCCCAGGCCCCCGAAACCGGATCGTCTTAAATTTTTTTCCAGGTCATCAAATACGATCTAAGGAACCATAGTCACCGCCCCGCCATGACCCTTCCTCAAGTTTTGCGTTTTTCGGCCAAAAAACTATAATTTCTCCTAATTCCTATATTTTCGTGTGCTATGGCCCACGCTTTCCTAGTAAGTAGGGGCCCCCAAAGCCAGATCGCCTAAATTTTTTTGGGTCATCAAATACTACCTAAGGAACCATAGTCACGGCCCCGCCATGACCGTTCCTCATGTTTTTGCCTTTTACGGCCAAAAAACTAGCATTTCGTAAGATTCCCATTTTTTAGTGTGCCCACGCCTTCCGAGTGGGCCCGGGCGCCCCGGAACCGGATCGCCTAAATTTTTTTCGGGTCATCCAATACGACCTAAGGAACCATAGTCACCACCCTGCCATGACTGTTCCTCAATTTTTGCGTTTTTCTGCCAAAAAACTAGAATTTCTCCTGATTCCCATATTTTCGTGTGTTATAGACCACGCCTTCACAGTAAGTAGGTCCCCCCAGAGCCGGATCGCCTAAAATTTTTCTGGGCCATCAAATATGACATAAGAAACCATTGTCACTGCCCCTCCATGATCGTTCCTCATGTTTTGTGTTTTTTGGCCAAAAAAGTAGAATTCAGCCCGATTCCCATATTTTCGTGTGCTATAGCCCACGCCTTCCGAGTAGGCCGGGCCCCCCGAACTCGGATCGCCTAAAACTTTTTTGGGCCATCAAATACGACCTAAGGAACCATAGTCACCACCCAGCCATGATCGTTCCTCATGTTTTGCGTGTTGATGGCCAAAAAACTAGAATTCCACCCGATTCCCATATTTTCGTGTGCTATAGCCCACGCCTTCCAAGTGGTCCCGGGACCCCCGGACCCCGATCGCCTAAAATTTTTCCGGGCCATCAAATACAACCTAAGGAACCATAGTCACCGCCCCGTCATGATCTTTCCTCATTGTTTATGTTTTTCGGCCAAAAAACTAGAATTATGCCCGATTCCCATATTTTCGTGTGCTATAGCCCACGCCTTCCAAGTGGTCCCGGGACCCCCGGACCCCGATCGCCTAAAATTTTTCCGGGCCATCAAATACAACCTAAGGAACCATAGTCACCGCCCCGCCATGATCGTTCCTCATTTTTTGCATTTTACGGCCAAAAGACTAGAATTCCGCCTGATTCCCATTTTTTCGTGTGGTATAGCCCACATCTTCCAAGTGGTCCCGAGACCCCCCAGACCCGATCGTCTAAAAAATTTTCGGGCCATCAAATATGACCTAGGGAACCATAGTCACCGCCCTGCCATGATCGTTCCTCATTTTTGGCATTTTATGACCAAAAAAGTAGGATTTCGCCCGATTCTCATATTTCGTATGCTATAGTCCGCGCCTTCCGAGTGAGCCCCGGCCCCCCGGACCGGATCACCTGATTCACATATGTAAAAAATGAGGAACGATCATGGCGGGGAGGTGATTATGGTTCCTTAGGTCGTATTGGATGGCCTGGAAATATTTTAGGAGATCGGGGTCAGGGGGTCCCGGTACCACTTGGAAGACGTGGGCTATATAGCACACGAAAATATGGGAATCGTGCGAAATTCTAGTTTTTTTGCTGGAAAATACAAAACATGAGGAACGATTATGGCGGGATGGTGAATATGGTTCCTTAGGTCGTATTTAATGGCCCGGAAAAATTTTAGGCGATCCGAGTCTGGGGGGACGGCCCACTCGGAAGGCGTGGGCAATAGCGCCCGAAAATATGGGAATCGGACGGAATTCTAGTTTTTTGGCCTAAAAATGGAAAACTTGAGGAACGATAATGGCAGGATGGTGAATATTGTTCCTTAGGTCGTATTTAGTAGCTCGGAAAAATTTTAGGCAATCCGAGTCCATGGGGGCCGGCCTACTCGGAAGGCGTGGGCTATAGCACACAAAAATATGGGAATCAGGCGAAATTCTAGTTTTTTGGCCGAAAAGGCAAAAAATAAGGAACGATCAAAACGGGGTGGTGATAATGGTTCCTTAGGTCGTATTTAATGGCCCGGAAAACTTTTAAGCAATCGGGGTCCATGGGTCCCTGGACCATTTGTAAGGCGTGGGCTATAGCACACAAAAATATGGGAATCGGGCGGAATTCTAGTTTTTTGGCCGTATAACGCAAACAAAACGAGGAACGGTCACGGAAAGGCAGTGACTATGGTTATTTAGGTCGTATTTGATGTCTTGGAAAAATTTTAGGCGATCCGAGTCCGGGGTGCCCGGCCCACTCGGAAGGCGTGGGCTAGCACACGAAAATATGAGAATCGGGCAGAATTCTTGCTTTTTGGCTGTAAAATGCACAAAATGAGAAAAGGTCATGGCGGGGCGGTGACTATGGTTCCTTAGTTCGTATTTCATGACCCGAAAATGTTTTAGGCAATCCTATTCTTTGGGGCCTGAGCCCACTCGGAAGGCATGGGCTATAGCACACGAAAATATAAGAATCAGGCGAAATTCTAGTTTTTTGGCCGAAAAACACAAAAAATGAGGAACGATCATAGCAGGGTAGTGACAATGGTTCCATAGGTCATATTTGATGGCCAGGAAAAATTTTAAGCAATCGAGGTCCGGGGGTACCTGGACCACTTGGAAGGCGTGGGCTATAACACACAAAAATATGAGAATCGGGGGGAATTCTAGTTTTTTTGGCTCTAAAATGCAGAAAATGAGAAAAGGTCTTGGTGGGGCGGTGACTATGGTTCCTTAGGCCTCTGGGGGGCCCGGTCCCACTCGGAAGGCGTGGGCTATAGCACACGAAAATATGGGAATCGGGCGAAATGCTAGTTTTATGGCTGCCCTAAAATGCAAAAACTCGAGGAACGGTCATCAAGGGGCGGTGACTATGGTTCTTTAGGTCGTATTTGATGACCTGGAAAAATTTTAGGCGATTCGGTGTCGGGGGGGGCGGGCCCACTTGGAAAGCGTGGGCTATAGCACATGAAAATATGGGAATCGGGTGAAATTCTAGTTTTTTGGCCGTAAAACGCAACAAACGAGGAACGGTCATGGAAGGCAGATACTATGGTTCCTTAGGTTGTATTTGATGGCCCGGAAAAATTTTAAACTATCTGAGTCCGGGCGGCCCTACCCACTGGGAAGGCATGGGCTGCATATGAAAATATGGTAATCAGGCGGAATTCTACTTTTTTGGCCGTAAAACACAAAACAACGAGGAAAGGTCATGGAGGGGCGGTGACTATGGTTCATTAGGTCAAATTTTGACCTGGAAAAATATTAGACGATCCGGTTTCGGGGGACCCGGGCCCACTCGAAAGGCGTGGGCTATAGCACACGAAAATATGGGAATCAGGCGAAATTCTAGTTCTTTGGACATAAAACGCATAAGCATGAGGAACGGTCATGGCGGGGCGGTGACTTTGGTTCCTTAGGTCATATTCTACGGACCGGAAAAAATTTAAACTATCCAGGTCCGGGCGACCCCACCCACTGGGAAGGTGTGGGCTGCACACGCAAATATGGGAATCGAGCGAAATTCTAGTATTTTGGATAGTAAAAACAAATAAATTGAGGAACGGTTGTGGCGGGAGATGATTATGGTTCATTAGGTCATATGTGATGGCTCAAATATTTTTTAGGTGATCCGAGTCCGGTTGGCCCGACCTAATCAGAAGCTGTGGGCTATAACACAAAATAATATGGGAATCGGGCGGAATTCTAGATTTTTGGCCGTAAAACACAAAAAATGAAGGACGATTATGGCGGGGCAGTGACTATGGTTCTTTAGGTCGTATTTGATGGCCCGGAAAAATTTTAGGCTATCTGAGTCCGGGGGGCCGGCCAACTCGGATAACACACGAAAATATGGGAATCGGGCAGAATTCTAGTTTTTTGGCCGTAAAATGCAATGAATGAGGAACGATCATGGAGGGGCGGTGACTATGGTTCCTTAGGTCGTATTGGATGACCCGGAACAATTTTAGGCGATGGTGGTCCGGGGGTCCCGGGACCACTTGGAAGGCGCGGGCCATATAGCACACGAAAATATGCGAATCGGGCGGAATTCTAGTTCTTTGGCTGTAAAATGCAAAAAACGAAGAACGGTCATAGAAGGGCGGTGACTATGGTTCTTTAGGTTGTATTCCCTGGCTCAGAAAAATTTTACGCGATCCGAGTTCGGGGGTGCCCGACCCATTCGGAAGGCGAGGGCAATAGCATACGAAAATATGGGAATCGAGCGGAATTCTAGTTTTTTTGCCGTAAAATGCAAGAAATGAGGAAAGGTAATGGCGGTGCGGTGTCTATGGTTCCTTAAGTCATATTTAAAGGCCTAGAAAAGTTTTAAGCGATCCGGCTCCGTGGAGCCTACCCACTGGGAAGGCCACGAAAATATGGGAATCGGGCAAAATTCTAGTTCCTTGGCCGAAAAACGCAAAACTTGAGGAACGATCATGGAGGGGTTGTGACTATAGTTCCTTAGGTCGAATTTGATGGCCCGGAAAAATTTTAGGAGATCGGGGTCCGGGGGTCCCGGGACCACTTGGAAGGCGTGGGCCATAGCACACGAAAATATGGGAATCGGGCGGAATTCTAGTTTTTTGGCCGAAAAATGCAAAACATGAGGAACGATCATGGCGGGACGGTGAATATGGTTCCTTAGGTCGTATTTGATGGCCCGAAAATTTTTTAGGTGATCGGGGTCTAGGGGTCCCGGTACCACTTGGAAGGCGTGGGCCATAGCACACGAAAATATGGGAATCGAGCGGAATTCTAGTTTTTTGGCCGCAAAATGCAAAGAATGAGGAACGATCATGGCGGGGAAGTGAATATGGTTCCTTAGGTCGTATTTGATGGCCCGGAAAAGTTTTACCCGATCGTGGTGCGGGGGTCCCGGGACCTCTTGGAAGGCGTGGGCTATATAGCACATGCAAATATACGAAACGGGCGGAATTCTCATTCTTTGGCCGTAAAATGCAAAACAATGAGGAACGGTCCTGGCAGGGTGGTGACTATGGTTCTTTAAGTCGTATTTGATGGCCCGGAAAAATTTTAGGTGATCCGAGTCCCGGGGGCCTGGCCATCTCGGAAGGCGTGGGCTATAGCACACGAGAATATGGGAATCAGGCGGAATTCTAGTGTTTTGGCCGTAAAATGCAAAAAATGAGGAAAGGTCATGGCGGGGCTGTGACTATGGTTCCTTAGGTCATATTTGATGGCCCGGAAAAATTTTAGGTGATCCGAGTCCCGGGGGCCTGGCCATCTCGGAAGGCGTGGGCTATAGCACACGAGAATATGGGAATCAGGCGGAATTCTAGTGTTTTGGCCGTAAAATGCAAAAAATGAGGAAAGGTCATGGCGGGGCTGTGACTATGGTTCCTTAGGTCATATTTGATGGACTAGAAAAATTTTAGGCGATCCGGCTCCGGGGGGGCTACCCACATGGAAGGCGTTGGCTATAGCACACGAAACAATGGGAATCGGGCTAAATTCTTGTTTTTTGGCCGAAAACCGCAAAACTTGAGGAACGATCATGGCGGGGCGGTGACTATGGTTCCTTAGGTCGAATTGGATGGCCCGTAAAATTTTAGGAGATCAGGGTCCGGGGGTCCCGGTACCACTTGGAAGGCGTGGGCTATAGCACACGAAAATATGGGAATCGGGCGGAATTCTAGTGTTTTGGCCGAAAAATGCATAACATGAGGAACGATCATGGCGGGATGGTGAATATGGTTCCTTAGGTCATATTTTATGGCCCGAAAATATTTTAGGCGATCCGAGTCCGGGGGGCCGGCCAACTCGGAAGGCGTGGGCTATAGCACACGAAAATATGGGAATCGGGCGGAATTCTAGTTTTTTGGCGGTAAAATGCAAAGAATGAGGAACGATCATGGAGGGGCGGTGACTATGGTTCCTTAGGTCGTATTTGATGGCCCGGAAAATTTTAGGAGAACAGGGTCCGGGGGTCCCGGTACCACTTTGAAGGCGTGGGCTATAGCACACGAAAATATGGAAATCGGGCGGAATTCATGTTTTTTGGCCGAAAAACGCAAAACATGAGGAACGATCATGGCGGGATGGTGAATATGGTTCCTTAGGTCATATTCGATGGCCCGAAAATAGTTTAGGTGATCCGAGTCCGGGGGGCCAGCCAACTCGGATGGCATGGGCTATAGCACACGAAATTATGGGAATCGAGCGGAATTCTAGTTTTTTGGCCGCAAAATGCAAAGAATGAGGAACGATCATGGCGGGGCAGTGAATATGGTTGCTTAGGTCATATTTGATGGCCCGGAAAAGTTTTACCCGATCGTGGTGCGGGGGTCCCGGGACCTCTTGGAAGGCGTGGGCTATATAGCACACGAAGATATACGAAACGGGCGGAATTCTCATTCTTTGGCCGTAAAATGCAAAACAATGAGGAACGGTCCCGGCAGGGTGGTGACTATGGTTCTTTAGGTCGTATTTGATGGCCCGGAAAAATTTTAGGTGATCCGAGTCCCGGGGGCCTGGCCATCTAGGAAGGCGTGGGCTATAGCACACGAGAATATGGGAATCAGGCGGAATTCTAGTTTTTTGGCCGTAAAATGCAAAAAATGAGGAATGGTCATGGCGGGGCTGTGACTATGGTTCCTTAGGTCATATTTGATGGACTAGAAAAATTTTAGGCGATCCGGCTCCGGGGGGGCTACCCACAGGGAAGGCGTTGGCTATAGCACACGAAAAAATGGGAATCAGGCTAAATTCTTGTTTTTTGGCCGAAAACCGCAAAACTTGAGGAACGATCATGGCGGGGCGGTGACTATGATTCCTTAGGTCGAATTGGATGGCCCGTAAAATTTTAGGAGATCAGGGTCCGGGGGTCCCGGTACCACTTGGAAGGCGTGGGCTATAGCACACGAAAATATGGGAATCGGGCGGAATTCTAGTTTTTTGGCCGAAAAATGCATAACATGAGGAACGATCATGGCGGGATGGTGAATATGGTTCCTTAGGTCATATTTTATGGCCCGAAAATATTTTAGGCGATCCGAGTCCGGGGGGCCGGCCAACTCGGAAGGCGTGGGCTATAGCACACGAAAATATGGGAATCGGGCGGAATTCTAGTTTTTTGGCGGTAAAATGGAAAGAATGAGGAACGATCATGGAGGGGCGGTGACTATGGTTCCTTAGGTCGTATTTGATGGCCCGGAAAATTTTAGGAGAACAGGGTCCGGGGGTCCCGGTACCACTTTGAAGGCGTGGGCTATAGCACACGAAAATATGGGAATCGGGCGGAATTCATGTTTTTTGGCCGAAAAACGCAAAACATGAGGAACGATCATGGCGGGACGGTGAATATGGTTCTTTAGGTCGTATTTGATGGCCCGAAAATATTTTAGGTGATCCGAGTCCGGGGGGCCGGCCAACTCGGATGGCATGGGCTATAGCACACGAAATTATGGGAATCGGCCGGAATTCTAGTTTTTTGGCCGTAAAATGCAAAGCATGAGGAACGATCATGGCGGGGCGGTGACTATGGTTCCTTAGGTCATATTTGATGGCCCGAA
>AWOL01S0211224.1:0-12210 GCA_000715115.1 Nicotiana otophora
TCATATGAATGCCGATGGAATGAAATTAAATTTTAACAGCTCGGCATCCAAATTTCGTACTTCGAAATTGGTAAGAAGATCTGTTTTAAAATGATATTTTAAATTACCTTCACAATTGGAGAGGATATAATCTAGAAATGTGGATATATATATTATTATAAAAGCATGAATAAAATGTTGGATTACAAAAATAATCTTTTAATATTAAGCATAATAACTCACAATAAAAGGATATAATCGAAATTCTAGACATTAGCATTGTAATCCTATTAGTTTTAGGACATAATATTGCATGTTAGGAATCATATATGATTACCTTTAGGAACTAGATTTTATTTTTTTTATTTAAAAAAAAAATTCAATGTTTGTTGCTACTGAAATTCATATATACAGAATAAATTTTACACTACGCAATGTCAGCACACTCCGCTTATGAAAAGTCCAAGAGTCTCCTTAACAAGACGTTTCGTAAATGTCCAAAAGTCACTTTCTTTTATTTAAATATTATTAAATAAGGTACATTTCAATTATTTAGAAGATTATTTCAGTAATTTAACTTTTAACTTTTGGGGTTCCCACATTTATAATGGCACATGATGGTTTAAATATTTATTTATATGAATGAACAATAAAATTTAATTAATGAGAGAATTTTATATATAATAATACAACAATCATCTAAAGCATAATAACTCACAATAAAAAGGACATAACCGCAATTCTAGACATTAGCTTTATAATCCTATTAGTTTTAGGACATAATACTACACGTTAGAAATACTACATGANCGTTAGGAATCATATATGATTACCTTTAGGAATTAGATTTTATTTTTTTTATTTTAAAAAAAAATTCAATGTTTGTTGCTACTGAAATTCATATATACAGAATAAAATTTACACTACCCAATGTCAGCACACTCCGCTTATGAAAAGTCCAAGAGTCTCCTTAACAAGACGTTTCGTAAATGTCCAAAAGTCACTTTCTTTTATTTAAATATTATTAAATAAGGTACATTTCAATTATTTAGAAGATTATTTCAGTAATTTAACTTTTAACTTTTGGGGTTCCCACATTTATAATGGCACATGATGGTTTAAATGTTTATTTATATGAATGAACAATAAAATTTAATTAATGAGAGAATTTTATATATAATAATACAACAATCATCTAAAGCATAATAACTCACAATAAAAAGGACATAACCGCAATTCTAGACATTAGCTTTATAATCCTATTAGTTTTAGGACATAATACTACACGTTAGAAATACTACATGATTACCTTTAAAAATCTCATTAGTATAATTATGTTCGGGTATAGATATATAATACTACATGTTAGCATGTAAACCTTATACCTTTAGGAACATGTTAGATTTTTTATTAATATAATTACTTTCGGGATATGGATATATTTTTAGCCATGTAATCCTATAACTTTTATGATATATACTTTTTAAAAAATTCCTATTATTAATTTAATTTGAAAACGTATCATATTGTCCAAATTCATATAGAAACATGAGAGCTTATATTATTATAAAAGCAAGAATATAATATTGATAGACCAAAAATAGCCCTAAAATATTAAACAGAAGAACTCATAGGGAAAGAACATAGTTGTAATAACTTATTTTTTGCTCCAAAAATATAAAAGTAAGAACAAATCCAACATTCAGTGACTTCTTGCTTCGTGTCAGAAACGAAGAAGAGCATCCAATAAAATATGATTTGGTTCTTTCTAGAACACTTGGTTATCAATCTCAATCGTAATAGTAGTGCATTTAATAAGGAGAATATTTTCATCATTAGATTAAAAAATAATTTATGAGAATTGCATAATTAAAGTTAAAGAGCTATCTTAGCTAGCAAAAATTAATTTGTTGATCAACTAAATAAAAGGTTGATTGCTAAGTTTTATGGTAAAAATAAAATATTTTTCAGTTTTGACTCAGCACAAGATGATACCAACAATTACTACCAAGAAAATACTTAAATACTTTAATACCAAATAGCCTTTTGCCCTACATGTTTGTTGTCAAGTTCATTATTTCTCCATATATATAATAGACTAAGTTAAAATTGATCTTCCATTGCATATAGGTTGATTTTGAAGAAAAATATGTCTGTCATGCTACTGAAAACTTAGATCTGCTGAATAACTTATGTAATAGTACATATACGTTATATAGAAGTTTCGACAATAACGTCATATATGCAGAACTTATGATACTGATCAATGTGTTTCTAAGTATGTGTTTAACCCCGAATTCAACTTTCGTCTTCCGAAACTAAAGAATATCCTTCTAAATTTGTGTGAAAATAATTTTCAGTATGTTTATGTTTTGTAGTTATAATAAATAAAAACAAGGATAAACATCCTAAATATTGGACTATATTTACCACAATATATTTTTTACGCGAATAACTATATGTTGCACTTTCAAGAGAGATATCAATATCGACAAGAGTTCTGGTTATGGCAGAATAACCAAAGTATTATAAGGAAATATATACAAAAAAATATATTCTACAAAGAAGTGTTCGGTAAGATACCATCACATTAGATACCTTTAACTACAATACATAATTATCTACTTAACATGACTAAAATTGATCATTTATGTAAGTTCTGAAGATGCCCTATATATATGTGTGTGTGTGTGTGTATGTATATATAATATGTGTATACCAATATCTATCTATCTCTATGTATGTGTGCATATTTAGAACATTTTAAAAAATAAAAAATATACTATATATTAAATGGTGCATTCGTTACTTTTAAATTCAAGATTTGACTCTAATGAATAATATTAGTCATACGTGAGTACACACTAGGAGTGTCAATGATGCTTTGAAAACCGATTGAATCAAACCTTTTTAGGTTTTTCTTAATAAAATACTCCTAATAGATTTCGATATACTCTACTAGTTGTCACACTAGAACCTGCCTTAGTGCCTTGTTTTATCATCCATCTACTTTAAAGCAACTCCATCGTTAGAGAAGTGCCTTATTGGACCGAAATGCGAGAGATGAAACATGTTTTGCAAGGTTATACAGTCGATCAATACAAGAGTGGTCCATATGATAGTCCTAGTACAATCATTCACTTCAGTGCAATAAGGTTATGCATTGTTTATTTATCTTTTATACAAGCAGCAATCTCCGAAATGTCGTGAGACAAGACTAAGGCATCACTAGTAAAAGGGAAGGGTAGTCTAAGGCGAGTACGAGGCATGATGGATCTTTCATCTTCACTGTGTTCATTATATATAATGATTGAATTATATGCAATAACAATATAAAAGCTTTTTACACTACTCGTAANCTATTTATCTTTTATACAAGCAGCAATCTCCGAAATGTCGTGAGACAAGACTAAAGGCATCACTAGTAAAAGGGAAGGGTAGTCTAAGGCGAGTACAAGGCGTGATGGATCTTTCATCTTCACTGTGTTCATTATATATAATGATTGAATTATATGCACTAACAATATAAAAGCTTTTTACACTACTCGTAACTTTAACTTGTAGTAGGTTAATTGTCTTATTATGATATATATATCTTTAGATGACCTTGTAGTGTGAAAAATTCTCTTACATATAAATCATAAAAGAATAGAGGAAAACTTACAAACTGGGAGCATAGTTAAACTCATAAAAGAAGAGAGGAAAACATACAAACTGAGAGCATTTACATTGAGAGGGTGGGTAATTCACATACGGTGTGAATCAAAGAGAACAAGGAAAGAAAAAAGAGAAGGTTAAGGAATACACAAAAATCGGAATTGATCCTAATTCCTACTTTTTTTTGTCCTTTTTTTCTTTTTGGCTCTTCATTAATTGACCTCATTCCTACTCTATAGTTATTTCCAATATAGTGGTAAGTCTGGGTTTCTTGTATCTCTTTAGATACAGAGAAGAACACACAACACTTACAGATGACATTGCCATGCATGCACCAGCTACCCAAGGTGGCAACTCCAGTCTTAACAAAGGAAAAAGAGCCCCTGCGGCCACTGGAATTGCGATCACATTGTACGCCATGGCAAAGATATAATTCCACCTAATCCGTGCAAATGTCTTCCTTGAGAGGTCTATGGCAGTGATGACATCCTCCAAGTTGCTCCTCATTAACACGTACTCAGCAGCTTCTATCGCAATATCAGTTCCCGCTCCAATTGCCATACCAACATCTGCAGCAGCTAATGCGGGTGAGTCGTTGATCCCATCACCTACCATAGCAACTACACTGCCTCCCTTTTGAAATGAACGGATGACCTCGGCTTTTCCTGCTGGCAACACTTCTGCTCTAACATCCTGGATACCAACCTGCAATTTGAAATGGCATCCAAGGGGTCATATATTTAGCCCAGAATTTGTGGCCAATCTAATACTTCTCAGAGAACTGCAAAGACAATTTAACAGTACTACGTCCATCCATCCCCGGTTTAAGCAACTTCATCTTATTTTCAAGCTAGAACAAAGACTTGAGCCCCTCTTATTTCATTTTTCAAGAGGTGAAGCTTATTTTCAGGCTGGTTGCAGGGGTGGGTAAAAGGTAACTTAGATGCTAGTCAAATATGGGACAGGAAAGGATGAAAGCAACCCTAAATTAACTTCTGTGAATTAAGTTAGGTTACCAATTTATCCCTACCCAGTTTGTAAACTCATATTACAGTGTAGAAGAAAATCACGATAACAAAGATGAAGCTACAAACCTCCTTAGCAACTGCACGAGCTGTTCTCCAATTATCACCAGTAACCATGATTGGTTGGACGCCCATTTTTATAAGGCCCTCTACAACAACAGCTGCTTCTCTCTTTAGTGGGTCAGCTATCCCCAGAGCACCAATCACAACATTATCTCGAGCGACAAGAATGCCTGTCTTTGCACTTTCTTCCAACTCAACAACAAAATTCTCTACGTTGGAAGGTATAGCTATCCCATTTTCAGTAAGCAGCTTGCGGTTACCAATCTGTTTGTTGACATAAAGACAAGAAATTAAGACTTTATCCTGATTGGAGACTAAGAAATTAATCAGCTCTCTAAAAATTGTGAACGTCATGGTGTTGAAAACTCACCAAAACCCATTTCCCATCGACGGAGCACTGTATACCTTTTCCAGGCAAAACAGAGAAATCTGATACATCTTGAAGCCATCCAGAAAACTTGGCCTGTTCACTGTAACTCTGATCGGTATCAGATGGTTCATCAAAGAAATGAAAATGACGAGCGTATTCCATTATGGCTTTAGCCAACGGGTGTTCACTGCTTGCCTGCATCATAAGTATATCCCTTAGATGACATGTAGCTAGAAGGAAAAAATTGCAGTAGTTTTTGCAACTTTAGAACATTTGGTTTAAAAGAACTACTCCATCCAGTCCACTTTATACGACTTACTATTTCTGGAGTCGAACAACTTTTTCGTTGACCACAACTTTTTCGTTTACCACAACTTTTTCATATATTTCTATATTATTAATTATTAAAAACTTGTTATCATAGTACTTTTTGGCTAGTTTCTAATTATGTCAACGAACCCCTTTCATTCTTGTTAAAGGGGAGGGAGTATGATTTTTGAATTGAAGGCAACATTGAACAACAAATGACTGCTCTAGTAATAAATAGAGGATCCTATAAATTCATTTTGAGAAAAATTCAAAGTGGTTGCTTTCATAAATTATCAGGTACCAGCATTTTACTTTCTTAACCACTTCTTTCTCCTCAAGAGAGCCGCATATGAATAGCATCAGAAGATTGTAGCAAATGGATTTCTATGTGATCCCTGCGAGAAGACTAGAACGTAGAAAATACTTTTGAACAGATGAAGGTCTTCTGATTCTAGTAAACTCTTGGTGCACCCACGATGTTTTTGTTAGTATAGATGACTGTGTACCTTCTTTTTTTGTTGGCCTCAGAGTTACTCACCATATAAATATAATTATTACTATCTTATCAAAAAAGAACGTGTACCTCTGCGGAAGCTACCAAAGTTAGGAATTCTCCACGATCCATCTCAGTGAAAACTTTGGCTGTTGTGACTTTAGCTTTTCCCTGGGTCAAAGTGCCTGTCTTATCAAATATCACATATCTAATCTTCTGCGCCATCTCCAATGCATCTCCACCCTTTATCAGCACACCATTGTTGGCACCAACCCCTGTCGCAACCATAACAGCAGTGGGGGTGGCCAAACCAAGTGCACAAGGACATGCAATAACCACAACTGATATCGCAAACATCAAAGAAAATACAAAATAATTGCCATTTTCTGGCAGCCATTCTTCTGGATAGCCTCCAAGAACTCCAGCAACATACCTGGTTCAATGGATAAAATTACAAAAACATCAGCACAACATTCCTAGTTACAGTGACAGAAATTATTTGGAACGAGGAAATTATGAAAAAACTGACAAACTCACCATCCAAAGAATGTCAATAAGGACATAGTAATAACCACAGGAACAAAAATGCTTGCAATCTGTAAGTCAAAAGAGTACTAACGATGAGAAAATCCAGTCAGCTCAAACGTCAAACATTGTATGAGCACTAAGAAACTCCAATTCAAAGGCAAGAATAAAACAAACAAAGAGACTCATCAATTACGAAAGCACTATCACATTAAAAATGTATATTCATTTTCCGCTAAACCGATCCACATCATAGCAAATTCAGTGTCTAATTGGATTTCCACAAAGCACTTTCCTAGATATTTTCAGCCATTGGCATTGAACAATATAGCACAGCATCAAATATATCAGCAGTGTGAATGCTTTGTAGCCAAAGGAGGGAACAACATACAGTAAAATGGTGTCCAACAGTCGGAGATAAAAGCCGATCGAATAAATGAGGATAGAGATTAAACTTATTAATGCAAAGAAAGATAGGCAATTAGTACTTTAGAGGAGGAAATGCAAGATCTTGAACTTCCATTTAATCAATGCTTCTTTGAGCAAAGCAAATACTGTAAAATTAACAACAGGAAATAATCGATTTGCACAGAATTCACAATACTCTTCAGCAAGATGACACACATAATACTCACATAGTCGGCGAACTTCTGAATGGGAGCCTTTGACATCTGTGCTGTCTCAACCAGAGATATGATCTGACTCAGAACTGTGTTTGACCCTACTTTTGTGGCCTGTATGTGAAGAGAACCATGTAAATTGATTGTACCTCCAATAACCACTGAATTAATCTCTTTCAAAACAGGAGCAGATTCTCCAGTGACCATACTCTCATTCACATGGCTTGAACCCCATACAACGACACCATCCACAGGAACCTTTGTACCAGGAAGTACTTTTAATATATCGCCAGCCTGAATCAATAAAGCATCTATTTCTCTTTCTCCTACAACTTTTCCACCTGGAATACAGAGTAAACATAACCTCAGTGATAGGCCCCTTTTGCATTTTGGAAACTATACGTGGTAATGTGTCGAGCATTAGAAAGAAATTCTAAATGTTCTTACCTTTGTCTTTGACAAGCAGTATAGCTGTAGCGGGAGCAAGTTCTACAAGTTTTTTGATAGCACCCGATGTCTTTCCTTTAGCAAGAGTTTCCAAGTACTTTCCTAGAAGTACAAATGTGATTAACATGGCACTTGTTTCAAAGTAAGTTGGAGACCAGAACCCAGAAATTGCACCATAAAGTAGTGCACATACAGAGTAAACATAGGAAGCTGTAGTTCCCAACGCAACCAAGACATCCATGTTTGTGGAACCATTTCGAAGTGCTCTTCCAGCCGCAACATAAAAACGTTTACCAATACCAAATTGGACAACAGTCACTAAAGCCCACTTTAACCAATCACCCATTTGAAAGGGACCACACTGCCAAATCAGTAAAGCATAGAGCAGAGGTATTTGAGGGCAGACGACACGCATTAGAATCACAGGAACCTGGCATAAGTTGTATGAGTTAGCCAATAGATATATATATGAATCTAAAAAGTAAAAGGACAAAAAGGAGGAGAAAATCTTTGCATCTTCAAAGATATCAGTTCAAAAGCTCCAATAAATTAATGGAAACCAAGCATGGGAAGTTAGGAAGCTTCCAGACATCACACAGAACCATGACCTTCTAACCCCTCAAACTTGAAGCGGGGTGGTTAGGCAGCTAAAACAAAAGGTTAAAACAAGAAGAGAGGATAGCAGTACAACAAACAAATAGCAAAAGAGTAACTTACACTAAGAGATAAGCTTGCTGTAAAAAGCCGAAACATCTTCGAGGATTCTTCTAAATCTCTGGAAGCCATTCTTGTATACGGGTTCTTGACAAGTAACTTAAACTTGCCACTGCTTCCTCCTTCAATGCCATCAACTACAGATCTTGAGCCAAGAACTTCGGGATCAAAGACAACTTCAAGCTCACTTGATACCCGATCAAATAAAAAGTGTTTAACTCCATGCAACTTTGAAAGAATGCCTTCTAACAACTGTGCATCCATCTCACCAGAAATACCAACCACCCCAAGTACAATTTTATCCTGCTCGCTGCTCTGCACAAAGGAAGCTTCAAAACCAGCATCTTCAATTGCATTCGCTATATCATCCTTACTGATTATGGACGGATCATATCCAACCTCTCCTAGCGATGTAGCCAAAGCAACTACGGCCTTTCGTACACCTGGGAGCTGTTTTAGGATACCTTCAACAGAATTTACACAAGCTGCACATGTCATACCACCTATTATGAACTGCCCTACTACAGTTCCATGTGGGTTTGTACGAGATGCAGTAGGTTCTGAAAGAAGCTCTGCCTCAAACCCAGCATCTTCTATAGCATTTGTAATCTCATCATCCTAAAAAAACGAATGGGGACATTTAAAGTTCATTGTCATGTTTGCGTCAAGCTGTTAACATGCAACATTAAGAACATTACACTAGATTTGACAACACTAACGCAACTATCAAGCACTACACGATATCAGCAAGAACCAGCCAACATCAGTAACTCGTGTCTGGTAATGACTGCTCCGTGGCAGAAGAGACTTCGTCAAGTCTTTCCTTTTTGGGTTAGAGCATGTTCATTATTTCTTAACTATCTTACTTCCTCTCTATTTCACTTGATTCCATAAATGAGTTGATCTAGTGCAACATTATATCCTTTACCAAACACCAGAAACTCTAACAGAATGACCATGAAACTGACACTCGGTAGAGCAAAAGAGAACGATCAAATTGCATATGACTAAGGCATAACAGCTCAAAAGGAGAGTGACAATCTATTTAATCTGTAACGGTGACACCGTGATAACTCTGCATCACCATCTCATCTCTAAAACCTAATATTCACAACCACCTCATCCCCGGTGTACAAAGCATCTTGCATTCATGCAGGGTCCGGGGAAGGGCCGCACCAAGGGATGTGATATAGACATCCTAACTTAATGCAAGCATTACTGGCTACTTCCACGGCTCAAAACCGTGACCTATAAGTCACACAGAGAACTTTACCGTTACTCCAAGACTCCCCTACTACAACCACGTCATCCATCAACCACAAAAACTGTGTGACATTCCGCACAATGGTTCCACATAGGTTAAGGGTATATAGTCTGTACAAGTTAAACATCAGTCAGAGAGCTAGGAGAACTGTAATCACTGGGGAAGAGTGTCATTTCTTTCACTCTTAAATAGGTTACTCTTATTACTCAGGTTCGATAAAGGTTTGATATCCACTAACACGATAGTGATGGTATAGGTAGGTCAAACAACAGCATCATACGAAATTATACTTCTATGCAAATAACAACAACATACCCAATGTAATCCCACATAGTGGGGTGTAGGGAGGTTAGTGTGTATGCGTTGCTCATTTGGAACACTTTGTTCACGGTAGAGGCATGTGATCTCCAGTCAATATGCCATAGCTGGACTGACCAATAATATGTATGATTGGTCTATGGCAGTTTGGTGATACCATTATTTTTATCATCTTGGCTGCCTACTGATATAAAAAAAACTTGGTCATTCACCTTAATAAAAAAGTGATGCATTTAAGTATTGGGTAAAAGACTTCAAGAGCTTCTTTTCTGTTGTAGAAAGTCATGCTTGGAACTCGTAATCAAGCTATTGTATGGAATATTATGCCCAGTTAGAGGATCAAAACATTTCAAATGTTTATTGTGCTTTGTTTTGGTTAAAATGAATGTTACATGCGTTTTACCTCCGGTTAGAAATCTCGAAAGCTCAGTCCTGAATCTTGCATGTATTACTAGTACACAGCCAATGCACAGCTTCATATTGCACAGGATAGCTAACAGTCAGTTCTAAAAGAGAGAGAATTCGTGACATCAAACCCTTTCTCCTTTCCCAGTAGGGGATGGAAGTACGCATGCGATCCTATTAGTCATGATTTGGCACTTTATGTTCTCAACTAGCAGAATTTCCTCATACAATTTTTGCACATGGGAATCTAATGGAGTAAGAACTTCAGTGATTATCAAACTTTTATTGGTCTTGGTGCACATCTCCCCAAAAGTTGGACATATCCATTTTGATTTCGAAGTCTCGTTTAGGACTCCGACTCGAGTTCATGAAACATAGCTGAACATCATCCAGCAAAACAAGCTTACAGCTAATACCCCCCCCCAAACAAAAAAAAGGAAGCTTTTGAAAGCAGCTGATTTAGATCAGTTTGAAGGCGTGCCATCAATAAATACACAACAGAGTTAGGTAGAATAATTATGTGCAGAAATATCCAAGCCAAGAAAACAGAAGGAACTAGAAAAGGTAAAAGACATCATCGTTATAACCAGGATATCAGAGAATAGGGATATGAAGTTCTTCAGAATGGCAAGCAGACCAATAATCCAACATCACCATAATACAACTAAAATTCCCAACACCCAAACGAAAGTAGACAAATATCAAGCAGTTAGTGCCAATTCTTTACTCCAAACAGCTAAAAAATAACCAAGATTTAGCAAAACTACCAAAATCAACAAAACCCCACCATCATATACAAACCACAACTAAATATTTCAAGAAATAAAAGCTAACCCATTTAACCAAAAAGCTCAAAATCTCAAAAAAGATCAAAACTATAACTCAGAACTAACACTAAAACCAATATAAAAAACACAAGTAAAGTTTAAAACAAGAAGTTCAAACAAAAATGTAAGAAACTCTCTAACCTTGACCAAGCTAGGATCGAAGATGACGTCAGCCTTATTCTGAAGCAAAGCAACAGTAGCCTTAACAACACCATTTATGCTCATCAAAGCTCCTTCCACTGAGTTAGAACAAGCTGCACATGTCATCCCCGTTACTCTAACTTGAATTCTCCTCAAATTCTCACCCAATTTCTCTTCTTCTTCGTCATATGAATCCAACAGCCTCACTTCCTCTCCGGCACCATCTCCGGCAACCTCCGTTAACTGGACGTCCCTCATGCTCGGTGCCATATGATTATTGATTTAGCTCCTCCTTATAATAAAAGCCAAATTTTGATATCCCTCTGTTATAGTTTCTCCGGCGATATATATGTGTATGTATAGGTTAGCCGGAGAAATAGAGATATGGGTTTGTATGTAAAGATTTGTTTTTTTAGCATATTACTATTATAGAAAGAGGAGACGGAAGAAAAAAGGAAAATTCTGTGGGCGGAGAGGGAAAGTGGGAACGACAGCGAATTTGTAAGTAAACAAAGGGGAGGAGACATATTATGAAATGACCTTAATGCCCTTGTATAAATCTGTACTGGATCTTTTTGGGGTAGATGTACTGCAGAGTTCTTTTATGTGTGGGACCCTGGGGTTGAAATTCAATTGGTTGTTTTCTTTGTTGGGTAATTATAGGGGACCAAAGAAAGGTTTAGGAGTAATGAGGAGTGATTAATTGGTCAATGATTTGAAATGGTACCAATAAGGATAATTTTATAAATTTTATTCTTGATTTTTGAACAAATATTCAAGGTTTTGACTTTTCCGTTTAATATACTAGAAGGTTTTGGTAGGAATTAGCGCATTCCTTTTTTATTTATTTTCCTTTTTTTTTAGGAGAAAGGAGTCGGGTTTTTCTTATGAAAGAGTTTTTTTCCTTTTTATAATTGCTAATAATTATACTTTTATTAAGTCGAATGTCTATCAAAAATAATTTTTTTATCTTCACAAAGTAAGATGTGCGTTGTGAAACTACGCTGAATATGTTATTCTTCACTTTTTATTTTATATTTAAAATATTATAGT
>AWOL01S0211267.1:0-14739 GCA_000715115.1 Nicotiana otophora
ACGCTCAAATTGCCTGCGGTAATCCTCTCTCAATGTGATAGGGAAGAACTTCTCTAGAAATAGCTGTGAGAACTGATCTCATGTCAATGCAGGCGATCCAACTGGTCTGATCAATGTATAATCTCTCCACCACCTCTTGGCGGAACCCGTCATCTAAAATACAGCACAATCGACCCTATTGGTCTGAACTATACCTATGTTCCGCAATACCTAATGGCAGCAATCAAGATAATTATGTGGGTCTTCAGAAGGTGTACCACTGAAGTGAACTAGTAAGAGCTTAGTAAATTTATCCAGTCTCAATAAGGCCTCATAAGACATGGACGACCTATCACTGGCCTGTGCCGCAACAACTGGCTTAACTACCCCAATTGGCGGGGCTGCTGGAGCCTGATACTGGGGAGCCATCTACTCTGGAGCAGGAGTAGTGGGAGTTTGTGCTCCTCCCCCAGCCTGTAAGACGACTGGTGCCACTGGAAACGTAACCTTCTGGGCCATGCCCTCCATAAGACTCACCAAACGGACTAGAGTGTCCTGAAGCACTGGAGTAGCTATGAATCCTCCTGGACCTGAACTGGTCGAACTGGTACAGTCTAAACTAGAACCTCCTGAAATCCACCTGAGGTTCTACAACAGGTATTGCTNGCCTTGGCCTCGGCCTCTAGCACGACCTCGACTTCGACCTCTACCCCGGGTCATAGTTGCCACCGAAGTCTCTGGTCTCTGTTCATCGGTAGATGTATTACGTGTTCTCACCATCTGCGAGATAATAAGAATATAATGGTTAAATCATCGATGATAGAATAAAATCACACAACAGAATAAGAAAGAAGTGATATTGTTCCTAAACTTCATAGCCTCTAAAACATAAGTACAGACGTCTCTGTACAGATTCTTCAGACTCTACTAAGCTTTCTCGTGACTCGTGAGATCTAAGTAACCTAGTTCTCTGATACCAATTGCCATGACCCGAAATTCCCACCTTCATGACCGTGATGGCGCCTAACATTTCACTTGCTAGGTAAGCCAACGTTACAATAATCTTAACTATTTTTAAACAAATTAAATTTAACATAAGTCAATTACTGAAATAAAGTGCGGAAGACCATAACTACCGAATCATCACAATACATCCCTGAATCCGGTGTCATAAGTGCACGAGCTACTAGAATAATACAAATAAAGGTCTGAATAAACTTCAAGCTGTTTGAAAGATAATACACAGCTAAAATAAGATAGAAGGGGACTTTAGAACTGCGAACGCTGTGCAGTTACTCTGAGTAGCTGAATCCAAGCACGTCTATGGTACTCCACTGGGATCAACTCCAAAATCTGCACAAGAAGTACAGAGTGTAGTATGAGTACAACCGACCCCATGTACTCCGTAAGTGTCGAGCCTAACCTCGACGAAGTAGTGACGAGACTATGACAGGACACTTATGTAAAGAACATGTATAAGTATATACAAATACGAAGCAACAATAAAACAATAAATAACACTTTATAAATTTGGGAGGGAACATGCGAAGGGGTTGATATAATAATTTCAGCAGGAGAATTATCACTTAGCAGCCAATTAATTTCTCAACAATAAAATGAGCAACTGATAATATGAAAATGGCACGGCACCACCCTTCGTACTTTTACTTCGTTCCTCCCATAAACTGATAAATAAATAATAATAATTGGAACGGAATCACCCTTCGTGCTTTAACTCTCTTTTGACACGACATCACCCTTCGTGCTTTTACACTATCTGAAAATGGCACGACATCACCCTTCGTGCTTTTACACTCAAAAATGACATGGCAACACCCTTCGTGCTTTTACACGCTTTCTCACTATGACAATGATAGTATAAATAATAAAAATGGCACGGCATCACCCTTCGTGCTTTTACACTTTTTCTCACCATATTCAACAATAATTAAATCAATAAAAATTTCATGAATAATAATCAAATAATCAATAATAAACTTAAGCAGGTATATCTTAATTAATTAAGCAATTATTCAAAATGAAATAAATTCCTCCAACGTGCTTTGACTCAACCACAACGCATAAGTACTCATCACCTCACATATACGTTGTAGCCGCACATTAAATCACATAGCAAATAGATAAATAAATCCTACTCCCTCAAGTCAAGGTTAACCAAAATCAAGATTCCAATAAACCTTTGCCTCGTGAATTCATGTCAGAAGTCCTCAAATCTATTCATAAACAATTCAATTTACTCAATACAAATCGTAGGAATTAATTCCATATGAATTTACTAATTTTCCATATTAAAATCCAAAATTCATCTAAAAAATCAACATTGGGGCCCATGTCTTGAATCTCAAAAAAAGAATTTAAAAAATCCGAACACCCGTTCCGAGACGAGTCCAACCATACAAATATTATCAAATTTCGATGTCAAATGGACCTTCAAATATTAAATTTTCATTTTTGAAAAGTTTTACAAAAATTCCAAATTCTTCCATCTAAATCCGAAATAAATGATGAATATAGACATGGATTTATGAAATATAATCACTCTTGGTTATGGAACACTTATCCAATTCAAATTCCGGAAAAGTCCCTTCGGAATCGCCTAAATCCGAGACTCAAAAGTCAAAAATGAGTAAAAATGGCTAACTTCCAACTTTATGGGTTCTGTCCAGGCCTTTTCGCACTTGCAGACACTTGAACGCATCTGCAGTTCCGCTTTTGCGGAAGTTGGGGTCGCTTCTGTGGGTTGGCTCGCTTCTGCAGACAAGAGTCCTCTTCTGCCGACTCGCTTCTGCGAAGAAGAGTCGGCTTCTGCGCAAGGCTACCCCTTCCCCCTTTTCCCACTTCTGCGACGCGTGGACCGCTGCTGCGACAGCCTGTCCGCTTCTGCGAGCTCGCATCTGCAGTCTAAAATCCGTAGGTGCGATTACACTAGAAGGCCAAAATTTTAGACTTTCCTTAAGTACAAATTTTGATCTATTAACCATCCGGAATCCATCCGAGGCCCTCGGAACCTCAACTAAATACACCAACAAGTCCTAAATCATCATACGAACTTAGTCGAGACCTCAAATCACATCAAACAACTTTAAAAACGCGAATCCTACCCCAATTCAAGCTTAAGGAACTTATCAAATCAAGTCCGATTAACCTCAAATTTTGCACACTAGTCATAAATGACATAACGGACCTATTCAAATTTCCAGAACCAGATTCCGACCCTGATATCAAAAATTCAAATCCGTGGTCTAACTTTGAAAATATTTAGCTTTTAAATTTCTAATTTCAGTTAAATGGCCATAACTTGAGATAGGGACCTCCAAATTAAATTTCGGGCATACGCCCAAGACCCAAATCACGATACGGACCTACCGGAACTGTCAAAATACTGCTTCGGGTCTTTTTGCTCAAAAGGTTGACCAAAATCAACTTAATTGAGTTTTAAGGCTCTATTTCACATTTTAATCAATTTTTCATATAAAAACTTTTCAAAAGATTATACGGACTGCGCACGCAAGTCGAGGAATGATGAATAGTGCTATTCGAGGTCTAAGAACACATAAATAATTATTAAATTTAAAGATGACCTTTTGGCTCATCACACGGCGTCTCGCGGTTCTAGTAGGGGACGTGGGTGCCTCGTCATCTGATCTGGTTGTACGTGTCCTCACCATCTGTGAGAGAATAGAAGACAGAATTTTAGAATTTCGAAGTCAACAATTTCGTACGGCAAGGAATAAAAAGAAGTGAAAGTTTCCTAACAGTTCCATAGCCTCCCTAATATAAGTACAGACGTCTCTATACCGATCCGCGAGACTCTACTAAACCTGCTTGTAACTCACGACACCTATGAACCTAAAGCTCTGATACCAACTTGTCACGATCGAATCCTCCCTCCATGAAATGTCGTGACGACACCTAGTCTCTACGAGTAGGTAAGCCTAACATTTACGGAAGATAACAAAAATGAAAGCAAAACTTCAACAACTAAGAGCAACAGATAATTAAATAACTGATAAAAGTGCCGCTCGGCATGCACAACAACAAATACTCGAGTATACACTGTATTGTTTCAAAACCCAGAACATCGTAAGTCACAAGCTATAGAAGAAAGCTAGTATCCCTATATTCCAGAGTCTAATAAAAAGGTACGAAAAGGTAAATAATGAAGGAGGGAATAGAGGAGGACTCCGAGGTCTGCGGACGCGGCAGATATACCTTGAAGTTTACAAATCTCGCTGCTCACTAATGACGTGGCTGATAAAAAGTACATGTATCTACACATAAACATGTGCAGAAGAGTAGCATGAGTACACTACAATGGTACCCATTAAGTGCCAAGCCTAACCTCGGTCGAGTAGTGACGAGGTCAGGTCAGGGACCTACTGGTATATATAAAATAAGATAAGGCGAAAACATATTACAGTGTAATAAGAGACTGGAATTAATAAGGAGGAAACCATAGCAAATAATAGTACAACACACAGGGAATAAACAACAAGGTATCTCCCGAGATACCATCTCGTAGTCCCAAAAGTAAATATGCAAGGAGATCTCTCGAGGAATCGCCTCGTAGTCTCAAAGGTAAATGTGCAGGGAGATCTCCCGAGGTACCGCCTCGTAGTCTCAAAAGTAAATGTGCAGGGGGATCTACCGAGGTACCTCCTCGTAGTCCCAAAAGTAAATATGCAGGGGGATCTCCCGAGGTACTGCCTCGTAGTCCAAAAGTAAAGACACAACCCAATCGATAAATACAATAGTTAATAGCAAGAATTCTACAGTTAAGACTGATACAGATTAAGGAAAATAGGAAATGAACTAGGCATGCTGCACAGGGTTCAAATAAGCAGTTAAAGCACGTAGACATGCGATATTAGACTAACGGGATAATTACACATACTAGTATAACTCAATTAAGATAAAAACATGTTACTACTCAGTAAAATCGGATTTTACAACAAATATCTCATGTACACACCCGTCACCTCACGTACACGGCGCTCACATAACACAACAGTACCAAATCCTAAGGGGATTTCCCCCACACAAGGTTAGACAAGCAACTTACCTCAAACCAAGCTCAATCAATCAGTAAGAATGCGTTTTCCACGACTTTCCGACTCCGAATGGCCCAAATCTAGCCAAAAGCAATTACATACCATAAATAAAGCTATAGGAAATTAATCTAATTAATGAAATCAAGGCTTAAACAAGAAGTTAGAAATTCGTCCAAAAAGGTCGACTAGGGCCTACGTCTCAGAATCGGGTAAAAGTCACAAAGTATGAACACCCATTCACTCACGAGTTTACTCGTACCAAAATTATCCAAATCCGATATCAAATCCAAATCAAAACTCAAAAACTTAGTTGAAGAACTTTCCAACTTTTCCCAAAATTTCTCAACCCAAATCCTTAATTAAATGACGAAATCAACTATAGATTAGTGGAATATAACCATAAATGAGTTAGGAATCATTACCCAAAATCTTCCTCCGCAAATCTCCCAAATTATTGCCGAAATCCGAGCTCTCAATGTCCCAAAATTAAAAATGGGATAAAACCCTCGAACTTGGCCCTTTTCTACCCATCCCCATCGATTTCGCTTCTGCGGGCTTCCAGTCGCACCTGCGATGCCTCACCTGCGGAATTTCCATTGCAGGTGTGGATTCCACTTAAAGTCAAATATTTCGCTTCTGTGGACCAGGGCTCTCTGCGGGCCCACTTCTGCGGAGGACCTTCCGCTTCTACGACTCTTCCCCAGGCCGCCCCTTTCCGCTTCTGCGGTTACTTCTCCGCATCTGCAGATGCGCAGATGCGGCTCCCTTTATGCACCTTTGCCCCAGCTGGGCCAAGCCAGCCTCGTACTTGCGGACACACGCTCTCTCTTGCGATTCTGGATCTGCGGCCAACCCTACCGCAAGTGCGGTGACACCAGAACAACAGTGCTTCAACAATTCTTCCCACTCCTTTTTTGGTCTGTTAACCACCCGGAATCCACCCGAGGCCCCCGGGACCTCAACCAAACATACCAACAAGTCCTAAAACATCATACGAACTTAGTCAAGCCCTCAAATTACATCAAACAATGCTAGAAACATGAACCACACTCCAATTCAAACTTAATAAACTTTGAAACTTTAAACTCGTACAACCGATGCCAAAACCTATCAAATCACGTCCGATTGACCCCAAATTTTGCACACAAGTCATAATTGATATTACATACCCACTTCAACTTCCAGAATCGGAATCTGACCCCAACATCAAAAAGTCTGCTTCCGGTCAAAATCTCCAAAAAGATAACTTTCGCCATTTCAAGCCTAATTCAGATACAGACCTGCAGAACATAATCCGGATGCGCTCCTAAGTCCAATATCACCCAACGGAGTGAACAGAACCGAAGAAACTCCATTCCGGAGTCGTCTTCACATAGTCCCAACCACGGTCAAAATCCTAGAACTTAAGCTTTCATTTTAGGGACTAAGTGTCCTAAATCACTCCGAAACCAAAACCAGAGCCTCCCGACAAGTCACATAAGAAGAAAAAGATACGGGGAAAGCAGTAAATAGGAAATCGAGACTATTACTCTCAAAACGACCGGCTGGGTTGTTACATCCTCCCCCTCTTAAAACAATCATTCGTCCTCGGACGGGCATAGAGTCATACCTGAAGTGGTGAAGAGATGAGGACAACGGCTGCGCATATCATGCTCGATCTCCTAAGTCGCCTCCTTGACCGGTTGACTCCTCCACCGAACCTTCACTGAAGCTATATTTTTTGGCCTCAACTTTCGAACCTACCTGTCCAAAATAGCCACCGGCTCCTCAACATAAGATAGATCCTTGTCCAACCGGGCTGATCTGAAATCCAGCACATGAGACGGATCACCGTGATACTTTTGGAGCATAGAAACATGGAATACAAGATGAACTCCTGCTAGACTAGGAGGTAAGGCGAGCTCATAGGCAACCTTCCCAACTCGCTGCAACACCTCGAATGAGCCAATAAACCTTGGGCTCAGCTTGCCCTACTTTCCGAACCTCATAACACCCTTCATGGGCAAGACCCGGAGCAAGACCCGCTCTCCAATCATGACTCAACATCGCGAACCTTCCGATCCGCATAACTCTTCTGTCTAGACTGGGATGTGCACACTTTAACCTTCTTCAAAGCATCCTAAACCAAGTCTGTACCCAAAAGCCTAGCCTCGCCCGGCTCGAACCAACCCACTAGGGACCGACACCGCCTACCTTACAGAGCCTCATAGGGTGCCATCTAAATGCTCGACTGATAACTGTTGTTGTAGGCAAATTCTGCAAGTGGCAAGAACTGATCCCAAGAACCTCCAAACTCCATCACACATGCACGGAGCATATTCTCCAGTATCTGAATAGTGAGATCGAACTGTCCGTCCGTCTAAGGGTGAAATGCTGTGCTTAACTCGACCCGAGTACCTAACTCATATTGTATGGCCCTCTAGAACCGTGATGTAAACTGTGTACCCCGGTCAGAGATGATATATACTGGCATACCATAAAGCCTGACAATCTCGCAGATATAAACTTAAGCAAGCTACTCGGAAGAATAAGTAGTCATCACATGAATGAAATGAGCTAACTTGGTCAGCCTGTCAACAATTACCCAAACTGCATCAAACTTCCGCTGAGTCCGTGGAACCCCAACAACAAAATCCATAGTGATCTGCTCCCTATTCCACTCTGGAATCTCTAACTTCTGAAGCAATCCACCTGGCCGTTGATGCTCATACTTCACTTGTTGGTAATTTAGACACCGAGCTACATGTTGCACTATGTCCTTCTTCATTCTCGTCCACCAATAATGCTGCCTCAACTCCTGATACATCTTTATGGCACCCGAATGAATGGAATACCGCGAACTATGAGCCTCCTGGAGAATCAACTCACGCAATTTGTCTACATTGGGCACACATAGCCTTCCCTGCATCTCAATGCACCATCATATCCAATAGTGACCCCCTTAGCATCACCGTGCTGAACTGTGTCCTTAAGGACAAGCAGATGAGGGTCATCATACTGACACTTCCTAATACGATCATAAAGAGAAAACTAGGAGACCACATAAGCCAAAACTCGACTCAGCTCAGAAATATCCAATCTGACAAACTAGTTGGCCAAGGCCTGAACATCCAGTGCTAATGGCCTCTCTACTGCTAGTAGATATGTTAAGGTCCCCAAACTCTTTGCCCTGCAACTCAAGGCATCGGCCACCACATTGGCCTTCTTGGGATGGTATAGAATAGTGATGTCATATAATCAGCTCTAACCACCTCCGCTGATGCAAGTTAAGATCCTTCTGCTTGAATAGATACTGCAAACTCCGGTGATCAGTGCAGATCTCACAAGGGACACCGTACAAATAGTGCCGCCAAATCTTCAAGGCATTAATAATAGCTGCTAACTCAAGGTCGTGGACATGATAGTTCTTTTCATGTACCTTCAGATATCTGGATGCATAGGCAATTACCCTACGGTCCTGCATCAACACCGTGCCGAGCCCAACCCGTGACGCATCACAATATATAGTATAAGACCCCGAACCTGTAGGCAATACCAATATTAGGGCCGTAGTCAAAGCTGTCTTGAGCTTTTGAAAGCTCTCCTCACACTCCTCTGTCCATCTGAACGGAGCACCCTTCTAGGTCAGCCTGGTCATAGGTGTTGCAATAGATGAGAAACCCTCTACAAATCGACGGTAATACCCTGCCAAACTAAGGAAACTCCGGATCTCCGTAGCTGAGGACAGTCTGGGCTAACTTTGCACTACTTCCACCTTCTTCGGATCCACCTTTATCCCCTCACTCGACACTTCGTGACCCAAAAATGCCACTGAGTCTAACAAGAACTCACACTTTGAGAATTTTGCATATAACTTCTTTTCTCTCAAGGTCTGAAGCACAGTCCTCAGGTGCTGCTCATGATCCTCCCGACTCCGGGAGTACACTAGAATGTCTTTAATAAACACAATGACGAATGAGTCAAGATAGGGTTGGAATATACTGTGCCTCAAATGCATAAATGTTGCTGGGGCATTGGTTAACCCAAATGACATTACAAGGAACTCGTAATGACCATACCGAGTCCTGAAAGCAGTCTTCGAGATATCTGGCTCCCGAATCTTCAACTGATGATAGCCTGNAGTCTTCGAGATATCTGGCTCCCGAATCTTCAGCTGATGATAACTTGAACGCAAGTCAATCTTGTAAAACACTTTGGAACCCTGTAATTGATCAAATAGGTCATCAATACGAGACAATGGATACATGTTCTTCACTGTAACTTTGTTCAACTGGAAATAATCGATGCACATATGCATAGAACCATCCTTCTTCTTCATAAACAAGCTTGGGGAACCCCAAGGTGACACACTAGGTCGAATGAAGCCCTTATCAAGTAATTCCTGTAACTGTTCCTTCAACTCCTTCAACTCAGGAGGGGCCATATGATATGGAGGAATAGAGATATGCCGAGTGCCTGACAACAAATCAATACCAAAGTCGATGTCTCTGTCGGGCAACATGCCCGGAAGATCAGCTGGAAATACATCTGGATAATCCCTCACTACTGGAACTGACTCAATTGTAGGGGTATCAATACTGACATCTCTCACATATGCTAGACATGCACGTCACACCCCTTCTCAACCATTCGTTGAGCCTTAAGAAATGAAATAACTCTGCTGGGAGTATAACCTAAGGTACCTCTCCACTCTAACTGCGGTAAGCCTGGCATAGCCAGCGTCACGGTCTTGGCGTGACAATCAAGAATAGCATAATGGGGAGACAAGCAGTCCACGCCCAAGATAATATCAAAATCTACCATACTAAGCAATACTAAATCGGCTCTAGTCTCAAAACCACTAATATCAACCAAAAATGACTGATACACACGGTCAACAATAATAGAATCTCCCAAAGGTCTAGAAACATAAACATGAGAACTCATAGAATCACGGGATATGCCCAAGTACGGAACAAAATAAAATGACATATAAGAATAAGTGGAGCCTGGATAAAATAAAACCGACGTATCTCTATGACAGATCAGAACAATACATGTAATGACAGAGTCGAAAGCAACTGCCTCTGTACATGTAGGAAGAGCATAATTAGGGAGTATCGTGCATCGAGAGTTGGATACTCAAGTTGAGTTGAGCACAACTTTTCACCCTCAGACGGACGGGTAGTCCGAGTCACTATTCAGATATTGGAGGACATGTTGCGTTCTTGTGTCATTGACTTTGGGGGTTCATGGGACCAATTTATGTCGCTCGCAGAGTTTGCATATAACAACAATTACCAGTCGAGTATTCAGATGCTTCCATACGAGGCTTTATATGGGAGGAGATGAAGATCTCCAGTAGGATGGTTTGAGCCTGGTGATGCTAGGATCATGGGTACAAACTTGGTCCAGGATGAATTAGATAAGGTGAAATCGATTCAGGAGCGGCTTCTCACGGCGCACTCTAGGCAGAAGAGCTACGCGGACAGGAAATTCCGTGATGTGTCTTTTATGGTTGGGGAGAAGGTTTTGCTGAATGTATCACCTATGAAGGGTGTTATGAGGTTTGGGGAGAGGGGCAAGTTGAGCCCCCGGTTCATTGGGCCTTTTGTGGTGCTTGAGAGGATAAGGGATATGGCTTATAAGCTTGCCTTGCCACCCAGCTTGACGAGTGTGCATCCAACGTTTCATGTTTCCATTCTCTGGAAGTATGTTGGAGATCCGTACCATGTTTTGGACTTCCGCATGGTTCAGTTGGAGGGTGATATGACTTATGATGTGGAGTCGGTGGCCATTTTGGATCGGCAGGTTCGGAAGTTGAGGTCAAAGGACATAGCTTCGGTGAAGGTGCAGTGGAGGGGTTAGACTGTAGAGAAGGCCACCTGGGAGACCGAGCGAGAGATGTGGAGTAGATATCTACACCTATTTGACACTCCAGGTATATTTCTAGATCCGTTCGAGGACGAACGATTGTTTAAGATGGGGAGGATGTGACGACCCGGTCGGTCATTTTGAGAGTTATACAAATTTTTTCCCCATTTCTGCTTCCTTTTGTGCTTTACAACTATATTATGATATATCGGGTAAGTTGGTTCGGGTCCGGGGTAGTTTCAGAGTGGATTGGGACACTTAATCTTTAAAGTAGAAGCTTAAGTTGGAAAAGTCAACCGTACATTGACTTATGTGTAAACGACCTCGGATTTGAATTTTGATGGTTCCGTTATCTCCGTTAGGTGATTTTTTACTTAGGAGCACATTCGAAATGTTCTTTGGAGGTCCGTGGTAGAATTAGGTTTGAATTGGCGAAAGTTGGAAATTTGGTGATTTTGGTCGGCAGTGGAAAATTTGATATTGGGGTCGAAATGGAATTCCGGAAGCTGGAATAGGTTTGTGCTGTTATTTTTGACTTCTGTGTAAAAGTTGAGGTCATTCGGACGTGGTTTAGCAGGTTTCAGCATCGTTGGTGGAATTCGGAAGTTTAGATGTCCTTAGGTTTGAATCCGAGTATAATTTGGTGTTTTGATGTCGTTTTGAGTGTTCCGAAGGTTCGCCTAAGTTCGTAGTTTTATATATGAATTGTTAGTGTGATTGGTTGATATCCCTAGGGCCTCAGGTGAGTTTCGGGTGGCTAACAGATTGATTTTTTGTGTTGAAAGTGGCTGATTCTGCTGGTGTTCAGGTTGATGGTGTTTTTCGCACCTGCGGATGGGGAGCCGCAGGTGCAAGGTCGTAGGCGCGAGCTGGAGTTTGCAGGTGCAAACGCAATTGAAGTAGGATGGGTCTGTAGGTGCATAGGGGAGGTCACATATGCGGGTCCGCAGATGCGGATAGGTGCCCGTAGAAGCGGAAGTGAGGAGGTCATACAGCGTCCGTAGGTGAGAGGTCTTTTCCGCACCTGGATGGTCGCAAATGCTGATATGGAGCGCAGGTGTGAAGTTGGGGGAATTAATGATTTTCCGCAGGTGCGGAGTTTCTTGCGCATATGCGGCACCGCAGGTGCGCATATTTGGCCGCAGGTGCGAAAGCCCTGGGCAAAAAGTATAAAAGAACACTTCGCGAATTTTGGTTCATTTCCACTTTTTTCAAGTCGGAGTTTGGAGGTTTTGGAGTGATGTTAAAGAACGATTCAAGGGGTTTTCATTGAGGTAAGTTTCTTGAGCTCTAATACTCCTATCTATGGTGATTTTCCGTTGTTTAATCATTTAATTAGTGGAAATTAGGGGTGCAAATGAGGGGTTAGGGCTTGGGATTTTGGAGAGTTTAGTTTAAGGATTTTAGGGATCAAATGATGTTGGATTTTGATAAATTTTGTATGTGTGAACTCGTGAGTGAATGGGCTTTCATGTTTTGTAACTTTTGTCGGATTTCGAGACGTGGTCCCGGGGGCCGGGTTTGAGCCAATTTTGGGTTTTTGGTCTAAATTGGTAGTTTTTCTTGTGGAATTCATTCCTTTAGCATAAATTGATGGTATTGTACTGATTGTGAATACATTCAGAGCATTTGGAGGCTGAGTTCAGAGGCAAGAGCATTGCGGAGTAGAAATTTGACCGGTTTGAGGTAAGTAACGATTGTAAATCTAGTCCTGAGGGTATGAAACCCCGAATTTTGTATCATTCTGCTATTTTTAGTAAAGCACATGCTAGGTGATGGGCGTGTGGGCATGCACTGTTGGGGATTATGACTTGGTCCGTCCCGTAGCAACTGTAAAGTTGCATANCATTCAGAGCATTTAGAGGCCGAATCGAGGGGCAAGAGCATCGCGGAGTGGGGATTTGATATGTTTTTGAGGTAAGTAACGATTGTAAATTTGGTCCTGAGGGTAGGAAACTCCGGAATTTTGTATCATTTTACTACATGACGGGCGTGTGGGCGTGCACCGTTGGGTATATTGACTTGGTTCGTCCCGTATCAACTGTAAAGTTGAATATTTTGTTAAGAATTTTTGTAAGTCAGGCCGGATGCCATGTATAGGCCTTATGTTAGTGTTGTTTGGACCCTTAGAGGTGTTTTCTTGCTATTCTCTCATTGTTTTTGTTTAAAAGTATATACTCACTCATGTTTATACATATGTACAGTATAACTCAGTCTCTATTACTCTTTTTTGATGCATCATATAAATGTTGTTTAGGCTGAATACTTTGTTTTCTAAGAGCACGAGAGGCTGGAGAGGTTTATGAATGAGTGAGGCCGAGGTCTTGATTTGTGAGGATATTTATGGAATCAAGCTGCGCGCCGCAGCATGTTTGATATAGGCTGAGGGCCTCATTGATTTATGCCATGATTGGCTTGATATAGCGCTTGGGCTGAAGGAGCCCCTTCAGAGTCTGTACACACCCCAGTGAGTGCAGGTTCCTACTGAGTGCGAGTGCCGAGTGCTGAGTGACTAGGAGGCATGAGTTATGGTAAGGTCTGCCCGAGGGGCTGTATACGAGTGATTGTGAGGTTTGCCCGATGGGATGTATATGAGTGATGTTGCCCGAGGGGCTGATTATAATTTCATTATTTTTGCTCACTTTTGCATTGAGCCTTTATTTTAAAACTGTTGAAAGATGTCTTTAAATGACTTTACTGGAACTAGATTTAGAAGAGTTGTCAAACCCTGGTTTTAAAAACATGCTGTATTTTATTGAATTTTTGTGATATGAACTTTACTTGCGTTATTGCTTGTCACTACTTCTCAGTCTTTATTTACTGTTGTTACTTACTGAGTTGGCGTACTCACATTACTCCCTGCACCTTGTGTGCAGATCCAGGTATATCTGGACATGGTAGCGGTTGTTGACTATTCCGGTTGCAGATTTTCTTGGAGATAGCAAGGTAGCTGCCTGGAGATCGCAGCCCTGCTCTTCTCCCTCTTTTCTTCCTTTATTTGTATTTAGCTATTTTCCAGACTATGTTTGTCCCTATATTATCAGATAAATTATAGTAGATGCTCATGACTAGTGACACCACGATGTCGGTCTTTTTTTTTTTCCGCACTTTTGTTTTGATTTGAACTCCTTTACGAAGTTTTTTATGTTAAATAGCCTTAAAATTATCATTGAAATAAAAATATCGGTTTGTTTTTTTTAAATGAGTAGGCTTTCCTAGTTCTATGATAGGCGCCATCACAAAAGGGTTAGTTTCTGCCGTGACAGATATACCATAAATTCACAATACCACCGTATAATTTCGAGGGCAGTCACCACTATGTGTTCGGCATGGCGTCCGATCATGGCCCGATCGGCTAGGCCGTCTCACCCGAGACATTACCTTTTTCAGTCAATCATCTCACATCATACTTCTTTCATATCCTTTCGATTCATTGGCACTAGTGGCCACAATTATAAAGTCATTCTTGGCACTTGGCCGTATTTCATAATGCCAGTTTCTCTTTCCACATTCAAACATTATTATCATTATCGACAATAATAAGGCTTCCCTTTCAAGATATTAAATTCACATATGAGCAATTTGGGAATCTTAGGTACATAGAGGCTTTTCATACAATTTGGCATAATAACCTTTATTTCGATCTTGACTTGAAGTCTTAACATTGTTAACACGTATTCCATATTTTGAACACATCCTCAATGATAAGCTGATATGATGAAGCATTTACAATACATATTGAGCATATATCCTTCAACACAAGCATATTCGGAATAGCCAATTCTATTATGATCAATTTGGGACTTACACCAATTACTTGAACACCGTGGGATTC